>OLMO02000294.1:3588838-3615539 GCA_900291935.2 Cassiopea xamachana | reverse complement strand
CACACACACACACACACACGCACGCACGCACGCACGCACGCACGCACACACACACACACACAGACACCGTAGAGCTGTTTGCTAAAAACTATACGTGAACTTCTTTATTTGCTCTCCAGGAAAACTCAAAGTGGACTCTCACTATGGACGAGCAAATAATGACTTGGGCGAAGAAAAGGCCCTTCGATTGGGAGATGGAACTGCCGAAGGATGTTTATTTATGGGGCAGCGGATCGCACGGACAACTAGCTGGCCTTGGGATGTCAGTACCTGAGCCTACTTTAGCAGCATCATTGAATCGGGTACGGCAGGTTGTGTGTGGTCAGAACTGTACTTTTGTTCTTAAAGTGAATGGCTCTGTTCTGGCATGCGGGGAAGGCAGCTACGGTCGCCTTGGTCAAGGCAACTCTGATGATATGCCATCTTTAATGCCGATATCAGCACTATCTGGTAGGTTAGAGAGCTCCTATAACTGCATCTTTTAAATTTGTTTGTGCAATGCTAGAAATATGACTTAGCACTGTTTCACTTAACCCTTTCATGCTTGAGTTATGATCAACCTCTGATAAAAAATCTGCCTGTATGACTTACTGCACAACTTTCAGTGCTGAATCTAGAAATGAGCACAAAGTTTCTCTTCTGGGCAAGTTGGGGTACAATTGGGGGCTGGGCCATATGGCCCTTCCAGGAAATCATGGTATAACATAACAGTATTGAGCGATGCCTATGTGACGTTTGCTTTGCTTGAATCACAAAATTTGATGTCAAATAATTCCTGTTCTGAATGCAAGAGAGAATTGTTTATGTCCAGAGCATGTTATTTATGGGATTCCAACATGGCAACTCAGCTGACTGGCTTTTTCGTTTTATAAACTGATGAATGCAACATTAGTGTGCTATATTTGCTTGCCAATTAAAAACAATCATAGTGCCACTAAAAAGCAGAGTAACAATTAACTTTCCTATCATAGAATGCTGGATTCTATTGTGGTGCTCTTTGTAGCAGTTTATTGGAGCAGTTTAGCTAAAACCTCACTAGCAAAATTCGACCGACCAAACTGTTCTGATGGATGCAAAGATCCAGAAAGGTACCTTAATATAACCTTTCTTCATCATATGGAGCAGTCGGTTTAACATGTCAAACAGGACTCCACAACCCCTACTATCATACTCAAAGCTAATTACATGGGGATGTACTTCATCAATTCAGGGTGGCCTTATACCATCAATTAAGGATGTACTCATATTTTAAAATGAAATTTCAGGAGTTTTCAAGAGTTTTTGGAGTTTCTTGGAGTATTTTGCAGGTAGTTAATTGTATTCTAGGAGTTTTCATCGCTAGTAGGCACCCTGTTTATGCTTTGATGACACTTGCCTACAGTGTACAAGGAAGCATTAAGATCAATTTAGCTTATATTTCAAGAGCTAATGTTGAAAAAATTCGTTTTTTTAGTGCTACACACTATTTGGTCTCTATTTATTCAATGAAAATGCTTGAAAACACCAGAAATAACAATAGGCCTAAGCTTCCTGAAAGCCATCGTGGCTCTCAGGGAACTATATGTTGTTTTGCAAATAATAAGGGCAGAAAAGCACATAAATGTGCAGCAAATATATGCAATAGAACCTTGTTTAGACAACATTTTTTAATTGGTGTGCAGACAAGTTAAATTGCTTGAAAAATGACAATCAAGAAGGCACGCTGCAGCATAGCAACATGCTCCGACATAGGCTAGTTGTTTGATTTAAATACTCCGTGTAAACTTCACCACAGCTTCTATAGAGAGGCACATTAGTTGGGCCTTTATGCCCTTCCAGTCATTCAAGCATAGCACTGGAATTTGATATTTTAGAGGTGTATAAATCTTATTGGGCCATACGGTCCTTCCAGGCATGAAAGGGTTAATACTTGCTATTCGCAATATCTTTTATTACCTGAACTCGTCGATTTTCCAGGTTATGTCATCGTTCAATTGGCTACATCGATTGGGTCTGATGGCCATACGCTAGCCCTGACTGATTCTGGTGAAGTTTTCAGTTGGGGTGATGGTGACTATGGTAAACTCGGGCATGGGACAAGTGAACGGCAGAGGAGACCAAAACTTATAATGGCCTTACAAGGAGAGGAAGTTATTCAGGTGGGATGTTTGTTTACTGTTAGTGCTGGCCTCAGCTGCGCTGGAGCGCCCTTTTGGTGCATCTGCACTAGAAAAATTTTGTGACAGTCATCAGAAAAAGTCTTCCAGTAGAGGCCTGTTGTAGAAAAATGATGATATGAGTTTACTAAATGCAAATTTGCATAGAATAGAGGAATAGCCAATGATGCAGATGTTCATGAATAACCCTACAGCCCAAAGGGATATACAACCAAATATTGCATAATTGTAGATGATAGAGGTCTTTTGTCTCTGTAAATTAGACAATTTATTCTCAGTTTGTACCAGCTTTTATTGATTACTAATGAAAAATCACCCAACAAAATTGCGAAAGAACGATAGATTGCTGTTATGTCTAGCTTTTCAGCTAATTTAGGCCCACTATGCATGCCGTATCCAGGCATGGAACCCCTAGTTTAAAACCGAAGGACGGTGGAGTGTGCTGTTTTGGTCGTTCTTCTGCAAGATCTCCTATCAAGTTTCTGACTGTACACAACCATGCTTATTTTCAGTGATGCTAATGGAGCTGGGCCGTTTGGCCACTTACTCACAAGTGTATGGACCTTTACCTTGAAAATTGCGCAAACCATTTTGTTTCCATTCATTTGTATTTTACATTTGTTGGACCAGGTATCTTGTGGACATAAACATTCGGCAGTTGTTACATCGGATGGCAAGTTGTTTACATTTGGAAATGGCGATTTTGGTAAACTAGGTGATGGAAGTTCGCAAAACAAGAAGCTCCCCCAACGAATACAGTTTAATGGCGAAAAAATAGGCCAGGTACGATATTACTTGATATTATATCTTCTGCACTCATGTTCGCATTTTTGTTCTGCCTTAAATAAGATTCAAAACATACTTTAAAATTTTAGTATGTTTGTTGATTTTCTATGACACCTAATGTAGTGTTCATGCAATCCCTTTTAGGTCTCATGTGGTTTGAATCACACCCTTGCATTGTCATCTGATGGAAATACGTTGTGGGCCTTCGGAGAAGGAGAATCTGGCCAACTTGGTATTGGGAGATGTTCCCACGAGAGCAAGCCTAAAGTTGTGACGAACCTCAGTAAAAAGGAGCTTAAAAAAGTCGCTTGCGGAGTTAAGCTTTCTGTTGCGTTGACTAAAACTGGAAAAGTATATATATTTGGACAATGTAAGTTAAAATGGCTTTTTACCAATTCTTGGATGTCTGGTAGCTTATCTTATTTTGGTATTTGGGCTGTAATACATTGCGATGGGTGAAGGTGATTTTATACATAGTATACTTAATGTACCCAACTAAAAGTACAATAGACTTATTGAAGAGTTAGAAGACTTATTGAAGAAGTTATTGCAGAGCTTAGAGACTTAGTGAAGCATTTGGCAGCTATTATTGCAAAAGAAATATTATCAGGACTTATTTCGGGTCGCATCAACGGCGATGCATCTTCGACGTTGAAAGAAGTTCTCCCGTTTGAAGTTTTTACATCATTAACCGCCGGTGATTATATAATTAAGGGACTATTATGCTTGCCCTGGTTGCTGATTGAGTGTATAACGTATTTCAGTCTAAGGTAGAAGTCACCCCAGAAATATTACTGAATTGGAATCCACAATATAATTGCTGGGACTTTGCAAAGCTGCTTCTCGCACCGCTGATAGCCAGCGATTAAATAAGTGGGAGTTTTTATGCTACTCTGGTTACTGGTAGAGTTCATAATATGTTTCAGTCTAAGATAAAAGTCACCCCAGAAGTATGAACAAATTAGATTCCACAATTTGATTACTAGGACTTAGCAAACCTGTTTTTATTCTGTAATTTTTGAGCAAATGAAGATGAAACTAAATAATAGAGTTGTTTAGCAATGGTCTATTTTGCCATTGAATGCCTATCTCAAAATTTTCTGATCTGTAGTTTTAGAGTTAAATTGTACAGTAGTGATTGAAAATATCATGCTTGTTATTTGTTGATAAAGTAGGGTTGAAATGAAATTATTAATTCCTTTCCAACAGCACGTTACATTGGCATAAACGAACGTCGTTGGAATGACCAAAGCTGCCCAACTCTCGTCAGTTCTTTTGGAGATGCAATCATTTGGGACATTGCTGTTGGGTTTGAGTTTATTTTAGCACTCGACTCAAAAGGAGACGTCTGGGGGTGGGGTAGTAATAGTGATGGTCAGCTGGGCCTGTCCCACACTGATCCCCAACCTGTACCTATCCGTGTACCACAGCTGCAAGGTCATGGCATTACGCAGATTTCAGCAGGTAAGGAAGAGGCTGTCTTCTATAGTCTCATGGGAGTGCTATTCGTTACGTATTTCTATTTCATCGTTTTCACTGCAATAAATAAATATAATTATACTGTTTTTGAAAATGCAACATTTATGAAGTTGTTAGAATTTTCCTCTCATTCCATAGATCGTTTTTGTTTGCTATTTCTCAGGGAAATCTCACAGCGCTGCTTGGATGGTGTCACCAACTCAATCAACCAAATCAAGCTTTGTTGAGATAGGAGTTCCTAAATGCATACCTTCAGAATTTACTGTCTTGAAAGATTACAAGGTGACAGATGTTCGCGAGAGGCTAGTTGTTTTGCGAAAGTTTTCTGAATTGGTTTCAAAATCATGGAAAATGATGGATTTAACTAAGAAAGATGTGAGTTTGTTATCATACATAAAACTTACCTTTTCATTTGGATGATGTTGAGTGACGTTTGTCAAGAATCCTCAGTTTGAAAGAAAACTGTGAGATCAATGTTTCATTTTGCTACGCTCCCTGAAAACCAGGGATATGTTTATTGGTTCATTTGTTTAGGACGCTGTGAGGCAGGAAAATGTGTAATGATAATGACAAGAAATCGTATTGAACAGTGTGATATAGTAATTAAAACCCTTGTCCACTATGAGGAGGGTTGATGGTCCGAGCTTTACTCAAGTCTTGATTGAATGCTAACTCTGTCCACCCAGCGGCAATTGGGTACCTACTGACAGCAATGGGGAAGGAACTGCCCACCCTACCTTGCATGTCGTTGGCCTAGGATAAGTACCCTCTCTAGCGGGCACTCCCTTACATGCAGAAGCGTATTGAATCCTACATTTACCCCCTTACAAAACATCCTGGAGCTAAATGATTTGGCTCTTGATTGAGATTTTGTTCCTTTTAATGTTTTAGGGTCATGTCTCAAAGCGCATCGAAGGACTTCGCAATGGAACACTACGGGCTCTTTTATCGCCTCGTGTTCATACCCTGCCATTTATCCGTGCAATTAACAGAACTATGATTAACCATAAAAATTCTGGTCCTCAAATCAAAGTTAAAAGATTCGACAGCAGGTGCAAAATTCAATTATTTTTGTTTTTTTTTATAATCAATGAAAGCCTTGTTTTTTAGATATATCCTTAGATGCAGCCCTAATTGCACTTTCTCAGCTGTTTATTTCTTGGGCATACTGTGTGTTAGTAGTCATTTTTGATATTGAACATTTTGTCGTTTGGTAGCTCCGTGATATGAATTTATCCTCCCATTTGCAACACTTATTCTCTTGTGATACTTTTTATATTTTGAATTCCTTTAGTCAGTTCCACTTATATAAACTTATCTTGCATAGCTTATCTTATGTTCTGTATTTTCTACTTTTCAGAGGTAGAAAATGTGATTCTGTTTTCAAACAAGTAGCCAAGCATGTCCTCAAACAGAAGGCCAAGGACCTTTGTTTCCCTTCTCGTGCTTGGAAGATTCGATTGGTTGACGAAGCAGCCGATGATGCTGGTGGAGTTTTTGACGAAATTATGACAGAAATGTGTCAAGTAATTCCTTAACTATATCATTTCACTGAACCTTGCTCGTATCTTGATCTTGTCATTTATGGATTAATTAATTGCCTCTGCTATTTATTTGTTTTCCTAGTTAGTTTCTTAATGAAAGCATGCTTTATTTTTGAGAATCTAGCAGCCCAGAGATCATGAAATTCTTGATGACTATTTAGAGCAAAATTAATCCTTTAAGTTTTGGATTCTGCATCCTTTTTGCTTTTAATGTTTAGACGTAGAAAACCTCATATTTCTTTAGGAACTTGAATCTGGTGAACTGGATTTACAACTTCTTATTCCAACACCAAACAGTGTTTCAGATGTTGGATTTAACAGAGACAGGTACATTATCAAGAAATATATTTCTATTGAAGTTTCTAAGCACGTGCTAAAATGGTTTTTGATCATAAGATGGTTCTCCTGACTATAGTCATTTCATGGGTATTTATTATGTAGTGTCGACAATGGAGCAAAGGAAATACAAGTTCCTTTTTACTCTAAGTAAGATTATTTCATGCAAATTTTTTGCTTCTTTTCTTGATTTGTTTGTAGTAAACCTGGTAGATTTACTTAATTGATTTAATCATAGTTTCATTCTATCTATTTTAGGTTCATTTTAAACCCCAATGCAAACTCCAAAGAAGAACTTGAACATCTCCGATTCCTTGGTATTCTAATGGGAATTGCAATTCGAACGAAGAAGCCGCTCAATTTACATTTAGCTCCCACCGTTTGGAAACAGATCGTCAACATACAACTAGCTACTGAGGATATAGAAGAGGTAGATGTGTCCTTGCGAGAGATTTTTGTATCTGTGCTTCTGTCTGTGTCTCTGTTCTCTATCTCTGTCTTGTGTATATTGAAGTTAAAATTTCGACGACACAGGCTGATGAACGAAGAAGTACAGAGTTTGGTACCAACTGCAAATTGGACCTAACTGACCTCCGTCTTGCATTTCTAACATGCATTGCTATGTTGCTGTTGCTAGCTTTTTTACTACTCGTTTTGACTGACATTTCTTTTTCGTAGATCGATATGCTGTTTTTAAGATCAATACGTGGCATCAGAGATATAGAAAAAAGTGGCATTGATGAAGATTCATTTTCTGAAGTAAAATGCAACGTTTTGTCCTTTTGATATAGTCTTCTTTCAAAGTTTCAAATGCCTTTGATTATTTCGTCTTGGTGTTAAAGAGCTTATGATTGTTTACTTCTTTGACTTCTTTAGTCCCATTGACAACCCGTTTTTTATTTTCCATACATCTCTCTGCTCCATTTCTTTTCTTTTTATTTTAAGTGCCACACTGATCTTCGTTTACTTCGAGTTTTTAAAACAATACTTTAGATTCAATAGAACATTCTTATTTCCATAATGGACAAAGGAATGACAGAGCAAGTTGATATTTGATGGCTGAAAACAGACTGCAATAGACAATGTAATGGATTAGCAAATAAAAAAAATGAAATAATTGTAGATGAAATAAGTAAATTATTGTTTCTTGTGATTACTTCCTAATCTTTTAGCAATTGGCTCAATTCATTAATCACCCTTACGTTTTCAGTGTAGTAATTTATCGCTCTAGGCTATTCCTTTGGAATCATTTGAAAGCAGAGGCTCAGATGGAAAATTTGTCCCAGTTATCCCTGAAGGCCAGAGCAAACCATTAACCTTCAACAACCGTGTCGAATACGTTGATCATGCTATCAGACATCGCCTGGAAGAGTCATCAGTTCAAGTTGCTGCATTGCAGGAGGGATTAAAAGGGATTGTACCACTCCCTGTTCTGAATCTCATTACTGCTAAAACATTTGAAGAGATAGTTTGCGGTGCGAGTGCGATAGACATCGCAGTCTTAAAGAAAATCGTAAGGTTAGTATCAAAGTTCATGTGACTTCATTACTGATAAAGCATGGACTTCTCCCTTTTTCTAAAACCATTTCTATTTATTCTTTTGGTAGTCATTATGAGGACATCACACTGGGAATCCCTTTTCTATTTTGCTACTGTTTTTATGTGGAATTTTACTTGTAGGAACCAATAGATTTCAATACTATTTTCCATGTGAGCCACACATGATAGGATGGCTTTTGAAGGGAATATCCCTTTTCAGATATCCCTTTAGCACCAAGCATGAGTGTTTCTCGTGATATATTTGAATGTTCTTATTGAGAGTTTTGATAACTACATTGATACATAGATAATTTGAATTTCCCTTTGCTTGCGAACAAAGGTTGTATTTCCCTATGTAATGTATTTAGAGAAAAATATCTCTGCTCGATTTGCCCAGAAATTGCTCATGAAGTTTGTACGATAATTACTAATTACCCTTGCTGTTACATTCCTACATCAAAAATGCATATTCTGTGTTCTATTTCAGATATCGTGAATTAAAACCTACAAGCTCTTCAGTGATTTGGTTGTGGGAAATTTTGGAATCTTTGGATCAAGATGAGAGAGTTTTATTTCTGCGATTTGTTTCTGGAAGGACAAGATTGCCTGTGAATATTGCCGACTTTCCAGAGAAACTTCAGATTATTGGAATTGACAAGGTGGGTGGGTGTTTTTGTAAATAGTAGGCCCAGGTTAAACTGATCAAACATTTCACCTTAGGCTACAATGTCTGCCAAACGTACTTGGAATGTCCATACAGTTATAAGAATTTTCTACCCCCGTTCTATTTCCAAGGCATTGAACGAGAATACAAACCCCCTTCCCTCCTCATACAATGTTGAATCAGTAGCCAGGGTATCAGTTGAATCAAAACCCCCTTCCCCCCTTTGCTATTTGGAAAAGCATCACTTATCCCAATCGTGCTAATTATATGCCCTCCAAATAACATTGTTTTAAGGGGGCGGGGGTTTTGTAGTTCGTCTACAGCGCAAATCACAGGAAGTGTTCCAAGACTTTTGGCAGGCACTGTAGCTCTGTATTGTATTAAACTCATTTCATGGAGTTGTTATGGAAGGAACATTGTGTTTCAAGTTGCTATGGAAGGAACATTTAGTTTCAATACTTTCTTGCCTTTTTCTTTTCAGCCAGTAGATGGCCTGCCTACTGCACAGACTTGCTTCCTTGTCCTGCGCCTCCCTCCTTACACATCGAAAGCGATTATGACTGAGAGAATCCGCTATGCTATTCACAACTGTAGAGCAATTGATATGGACAACTATATGCTTGAGAGAATGCACCAAGAGGAATCCACATGACATATGTTTTCAATAGCTTTTATGCTCTTAGTTATCTTGTCCTAAAGCCATCATATGAATTCCCTTAGAAAATTTATTTATAATTTATTGTATCTAGTAAAACTAATTGTGCGTAGTAAGACTGATGGTATGCTTTTTTGATTTAGCGTCTTGCGTTTCCGTTTACCAATGTTTGCCATCTACTGCTATAGTGGCCTCAAATTTTTCACATAGCTCAGTTCAGGGGTGGTGTCAAGGATTTTCCGACAGGGGGCTGATTGTTCCGACAGAGAGACTGATATGTTATTTGCAGATTACTGGAACTACTAGTATAGCTCTGGAAATAGAGTTCTGGGTCTTCCTTCGGGGTAGGCCTTTCTAGCCCCCCCTAGGTACCACCCTTGGCTAAATTTCTATAAGCTACTCCTTAAGGTCTAAATTTAAAGGTTTTTGGGTTAGGATGGTCGGATGTATATTTATTGGATTTCAATGTCGAACTTTTTAAGATTGTTCTTGGCATTTAAAATGAAAAATTTATGCAATAATTATATTAATTATGTCATATAATTTTCATGCATTTTTATTTGATTGATGATGTCATCCTAGCAAAACTTTCCCACTTTGCTTCGTAGCATTTCTTGAAAACCTCTATTATTATCTCCTCTTTGCTATTCCAATCAATGGTCACAGATCCCAGTAATTTTGTTATAAACCTCTTTGCCAATGTCTAGCCATTTAATTTTGTTCTAATATTTCATTGAATATTATCTTAGTTGTTTTAATTATGTTATATAGTTGCTTTAAATTGAATAGTTATCAATCAATGTGACAATTCCTTCGGAAATTCTTTTTGAATATTCTTTCAAGTTGTTTTCGCATAGATATTTGCATGCAAATGCAAAACGATAGCACAGGGAGCATGGAATTACATAGCAACCTTGTGGCCATTACACAAAATCAAATAGAAAACAAATAAATACAAATACTTAAATAAATGGATAATTCGCCCGTTACACAACTCGTCCTCAAGTTTTTTAAATAAGTCCTTTCCCGCGCCCAATGGCTCATAGGGCGGCGCCTATCTCCGTTTCTATAGCCCTAGGCCACACGTCTGCGAATGCAGTGACAGCTACAGCGGGGGGCTGGTCCACTGATAGCTCCGCGAGTTTAACTTTCCCACTACATTCTCATATGTCGAGCGCAAGACGAGAAGGCAGTGCGTACCATTTTAAAAGTCTTTGGTATGACTCGGCCATCACTCCGGTTGTTTATGTCTGCTTAATATGTGCAGGACTGGCCGAAAAATCTTTTGCAAGAGCGGTCATTGTGACGATAGCCTAGCTCATCAACCCAACTTTCGGACACGTATTCGTAGTATATCCACTGTTAGGGACTTTCTGAACAAAATCTGTAAAACTTTCAATATGTTTCTATAGTATTTATCATGGGAAAATTAAGTTTCATCATTTTTTAAAGATTCTATTTATATACTTATTTACATTAAAGACAAGTACGAGTTAATGCGTATACTTTTAAATGCTTTTCCAAGTCTCTGCATTGAGATCAACAGGGCTCTTCTAGGCACGTGCAAACGCCTTTCAATCAAAATCTCTTTTTATTCAGAGTTTTATTCATTCTCAGTCCTATGTGGTTCATTAATTTAAATGAAGTAAGTGTATTTATGTAATAGAAAGTAGTTGTGGTGGGTATCTATTGCTGTGAAATAGATCGTACTTGTTTAAATATTAATAGAATAAATTTTCACCTGTATCGTAGATCTTTGCTTTCAAAGCGTCAGGTAAGCGTTAGTTTTTATACTTGCTTCTTCTTCAGTACAAGTAAAACAATTGTTAAGTAATTCCCAAGTTCAAACTTCTATCTCGATTTCTGAGATCAACTAGACATTAAAAACAATCACCAATAACAATTTGAGACTACACTTGAAAATATTTAATGCTAGTTTTTCTAGACTTACTTTCTATTGAGCCACTGACCTGGAGCTCTAAACTGCTTTGTTTAACTTACCAAGTAATATTCTCAGCCAATTTATATTCCGGACGACTTCCTTTTGAAATTAATTTGTACTGTTCACTCTCTGCTTAATACTGTCACTTCTATAACTTGAATCCTCCCAGGATTACGTTTGCTAAGTAATCCTACCTATGACGTTTCAGCTGGACAAAATTGACCACTGAGTTATCTATAGCTGGGAATGTTAAAAATCAACAGATTATTCCTGGATCCACACTTAAAGTTGTTCGACAATTTTACTACCAGTTATGATATTTGGCAAAGAGACACCATTTGTAAGTCTCCAATTAATTCTAACATTCTGTTCTCTGCTCAGTTTGTATTATTAGGTGGAACACTACACATTTCGTTATGGACAAGGAGCTGACGTGTTATATTTGCTGCAAGCTCTTCACAAACCCAGTTCTACTTCCTTGTGGACATAGTTTGTGCTATGCCTGTGCTGAAAAGCATTATATATACTACACAGATGATCAAGGTAAACAAAACTATGAATGGTTTAGAAATTCAACTGAAATGTCCAAGAACTATAAAGTGACATGTCCTGTGTGTAGCTATGAATTTACTTTACCAATCGGCGGAGTATATGGGTTTGTGAAGAACAGGATTATTGAGAAGATCATTATGAAAGGCTCCGGAGGTATTTATCTTGCTCCATCTTTCAACTTCTCTGTACCATCAGTAGTACTATTCTTGCACTTGTTCGTAGTTTGTGCTCAACATCTGGAACTTGGCATCAAGAAATGTGAAAAGTTTTAATAGTTTACTTAGGTTCTTAAGCTGATGTCATGCATTTTTACTAGAAATAAGAGACTACTTCCAAGTATGCGCGAAGGTATGAGTGCCCAGTATAACTCACTGTTCTGGTATTATCAGGTTAATAATAAGTGTTTAAGGGCCAGTCATTTATAACTCTGGGCAGGTTAGAATTTGTAAACTATTCAACAAGTCTGTACCTCTTCTACTTTTGTCAAAAAATGTTCACACCCCGTTGAGAAATAAGTACAAGATTTCATACCACAATGCTCGAAAATTTTCCAGAAATTTTCATAACCCCAATTGTTCTTTGAAAAGTTTTCATACCCTCCCCAATTTTATTCCGTCCCGGTACCCAGATTTCTAAATGACTAACCCCTTATTCCTTGCAATAAAGTATCTCACTGTCTTGTTTGATCCCAGTTGTTTTCGTCTTTATTTCCCACTGTAGAATGAAGTGAAAATCCTCTCTTGTATACTTCTGTTTCGTCTGTGAAATTTACTGCAGCTGCTTCTTATGATTCCCCGACTTATCTCCTTTTTCTAATCCCCCTCCCCACATTTCTCCAACGGAATGTGGTGAAATTATACTCCATTTTCCAATAGGAGCTGTTGGAGGCGACTTTCGCTGTGAATTTTGTGATGAAGGGTCAACTGTGAAAGCCTCTTTTATGTGCAAAGAATGTGAATATTGGTACTGCAGCGAATGCCTCGATTCCATGCACCCTTCAAAGGGCCCATTGGCCTACCATACAATAATCGAACCGAGGGAAAAGCAGAGGCAAGACTGCGCATTAACAAAATGCGACTTTCATGATGATTTAATGGATCTTTATTGCTTACAATGCGAAGTATCTGCTTGTGAAAGTTGTTTAGATGATATTCACAAAGATCATGCAACAGAAAGTTTGTATCTTTACAGCAAGAGAGTCAAGGTAGCTGCCTCATAATACATTTAGCTGTTTGGTGGCAAGTCTTTCGTCTGTCATTATGATTCCATGATAATAAGCATGACCATCGTAAATTTTTCAGCCTATTGATCGCGTTTTAACTTGTAGCTCAATCAATAGAAATGTATTTCGCATCAATTTTCTTCATACGAATGAAGATTTGCTAAAATCAGTTCAAGTATGCTTTCAACAGAACACTCTTTGCCAGTCTTTTTCATGGGACCTCGCAAGTTATATGCTATTTAAAATTTTGCTCGGAACTGCAGAAGCCATTTTGTTTCCATTTGCAATATATAAAGAGAGGTAAATTCCGCCAACATCCTTCTAGACATGGAAGAATAGAATTTTATATAAATATGGACCTCTGAGTTACTTAACTATAAAAATGTATTGCTAGTTTGATACATTAATATTTCTAGTTTTTGCTAATAGTAGTGAAGCATTTCGTTCTGATAGCTACTTTTTGTCATTAAAGCTAATCATAAAAAATCTTCATTAATTAAATTAAAAATTGACTTCTCTTCTTGTCTGGTAGGATTGCATTACTGCGAAACTCAAATTGTTTATTAAATCTTGCAATAATGTGAAGGAGCGTGAAGACGAACATGAGAAATTATTCCTTTGCGTTCAGGTAGTTAAAAATGTCAAACACTTTTTCTAGTTACTCCTTATTGCCATACAACTCTGTCTGTTTTTCACATTCTAGTTTCCACAATCTTATCAATAGTCTTTAGCTTCTATAGTACAGTTTCTTGTCAGAGAAATAATCGTTCAACTTGAAAGAAATGAATCAGTGCTTTTTCATTTAGACCGTCGTTAATTCCTTCACTGACTCGTTCTTTGTAAATTGTAAAAGTTATACGTGCCGTGATTTTTGACCAGTTTCCAAGCCAAAACAATGTTCAAATACCTTCCCTTGGTCAACTCATTCGAATATTCAACAAATATTTGAATATTTTTAGATTGGCTCTCCGTACTCCTCGTTCTCTAAGCAATAGCTTCATCTGGGTAGTCTACTTTCGAAATGCTTTTTCATTTTTAATTTAACCCGATCTGCCCAATCGAAGTTAGGACTCAGCATCTGTAGGATGAAGGTCGTTCACAAACATGCTTTCATCATAGATAGTAATCTATATCCCATGCCACTTTAGCATCATCATCGTGTTTAATACTTTTTTGGTGTTACTAGCTTAATTGTTTGTCCTTAGTCCAAACACATTTTGTAACTCCTGCTTTCCATACCTTATTCATGCACACAAATATCCCCGAATTAATCACTTCCTTTCTCTTTAGATCGATTAATACTTTTATTCATTCCTTGTTATCTTCGAGATATATTTTCAGCTGGCTGCAGGTGAAGTTGAAGCTCATGTTAAAAGACAAACCGAAAAATTAGTGAAAATTATTGAACGTAAAAAGGAAGAATTTTTGCAAGTGATTGAAGCCAAGTACTTGGCAGCTTCAAATGAAATATCGACCGCTGCACAGGAGTGCAGGGCTGTGTTTGATGAAGGGATGAATTTTGCTGAGTTAGTTTCATTGGTACTCGAGGAAGGAGACAGCTTACTTTTTGCTCAGGTAGGGTCGCTGCTTCAATTTAGAAACGATAAAGCTCTGTGATGTCTAATTACGAAAAAGTGTCTTCATTTTACGGTTGCTTCTATTTCCGCTTTTTCCATTTTTTGATATAAAAAATCAAACTTTCTTTAACAGACAGCCAATCCAATCCTTCGAAGGTTTGTTCCTTCTTCTTTTTTATTGGTTATATTTTCAAGTTTGTTTTATTAGTTATGAAGAACAGATAATATAACATCACAAATAATTTGTATTTGTCACTAAGTGAATGCGAGAGTTACTTATTGCTCTATAGGGCTTTTAAGCCAATGGATTTAGCCTTTTAGCCTGTAGCAGTCTGATCAATGTTATAGAGTTTTAGAGGAAGTTCAAAAGTATTTATATGTAGAAATTTTGCTCATTTTTGCAGGTTTTCCATGAAAGATAAGATTTTAGATCTTGGAACTAAGTCTAGGTCTTTTTTGGTTGCTTATCGATAAAGAATTTTCTGTAACATTGTATTAATTTCCTGTAATATTGTATTAATTCATGTAGGATATATACATATATATATATATAAATATATATAGATATATATAAGTATATATATATATACATATATATATACATATATATATATATATATACATATATATATATATATATATATATATATATATCTAATTTTTTTGTGTAGTCTAGTTATTTGTTTGTATACTTAGAACTGTAAATTGTATGAACTGAACTGAACTGGAAAAGACTTTTGATACATTTCCTAGATTAGATGAATCATTAAACTGCATAAATACGGTTCCCAAACCTAACTGGTCAATTCCGGAGAAGTTTAATAAGATGCCTATTGATGCAACGGCACAAATAAAATCAATTTCAAAACTGGACTGGCTCCAGGTGCCTGGTAAGATATGGATATTCGCGTTAGAATATATAAGTACACTTTTTTTATTGGGACAATTTTATAAGATCACAAGCGTGAAATTTGGTGGAAAATTAAGGACAAATTAAGAACAAGGCTGAGGCTGAAGCACTGTCATAAAAAGTAATTCTAATAAAGAATTAAGTAATTATTTTCTAAAAATAAAATAAAGAGTGTACGCATAGACAGCTTTTGTGCTTATCAATATTGACGAAAATAAGTGGAACATAGATTTGTAGAAGCATCTTTTTATTTAGATTCAACGTCTTTTGTCAAAGAGTTCTGCTATGGCCGAAACTGTAGCTTCTTCATAGAATGGTACCCACTGGACTGCCAAGTCGATTCGTATGTTTTGGAAATAAAAATGCAGGGAAATAAAGATGAATTTGCATGTGTGTACGAAGGAAGAGAGCATTCCTATATATTAGCTGGAATCAAGTATGGAGAAGCAATAGTTATGCGAATCAAAGCAGAAAATAGGGCGGGAACTGGAATGGTCAGCGATGAAATGATACTGTCGATGCCAAAAGGTAAGAAGATGCACCCCCATCTTTTTCATTCCGTTTACTTCAGGTAATTGACGAGTTAAGAGCCATTAGAGTCAATGAATATACCTTATTGCATGAAATGTATGGTACACAGCAATTAACGAGGCTGGAATTAACGGGTCATAAATCAACGTAATTTTTCCAAAAATTGCATTGTTGATGACATTAATTAACGTAGTTCAACGAAAAAAATGCATATTAATTGACAACAATTTACGTCACATGGCCTAGAAAAGAAAAAGAAAAATATTTTGCTTTTCATGCAGCCTATGATATGAGCCAATTCATTGAAAAATCTGAGGTAGCGATAATAACTAATGGGGTCGGAAATCATGTGCCTCAGCAATTGGGAACAGACGCAAGAGAACGCAACCAAAATGAATGAACAGAAGACGTTTTATAACGTTTTAGAGCGATTTTAAAATATTCTCCAGATTTCTGTCCACGTTACAAAAATAAATGGAAGCTCCAGAGATGATGTGGCACTTGTAGAATAGGAGGGACCAAGTTCAAAGATTTTCCGATAAAATTCGAAACCTTTACCAACAGTAAAAGTCCAAACATTTTCCGACGAAACATTAAAATTTCCGAAAATCCTAAGATTTCGAAAAAATTGGGGGGCCTTTGCCCCCTGCCTCCCGGCCACAAATCCACTGGAGGCATCAATAGAAATAAAATGTGACAATAGAAACAAAATTGAAATGTATTTCGTTTAAATTGGCGTAAGAGCTGCCTGTCAGATCCCTCAAGATAAATACGTAAATGTATACACATATGGATGGTTCCAATGATGGTATAATGCAATTTCGGGCAGTATCGATTGCTCTATTTATGTTTTGGCTTCAAAATTGAGAGCTTGAGATCAGATGAAGCGCTTGATACATCTCTCCCAGGGTTTTCCAGCAACTCGGTCATGATAACATAAGTAAGTTACTCACTGAAAGCTGCTCTCTCCAGCTTCTTTATTCTGCCATTTTTGGTAATATCTAGAAGCTGCGGAGGGTATGTCATGTTCCTGGGGTGCCGTAACCTGCACTATATTCAATTTATTCAATTTTTCTTGGACTAGTGGAGTGTTCTGGCCACTAGTACCATCTCAAGTAAGTAGAGATTTTTGATCATTTTGATGTTCCAACTTTTTCTTGGCATCGTTGATGTACGGCAGCAGAATTTCATCAATCAAAGTATCTTTTTCATTACTCCAATACTTCTTAGTATAGGAGAATAAAAAACTATGTTTGTTCTTCCGTGCATTTTTGAGCAAGTGTCTTTGAGTCCTCGCAGTATAGATGATAGGGTAACATTTGAACGCTAAAGCTTTGAACTGTTGTCAGGGTGACCTGACGTTTATCAGCACCTCCGATGTATGGGAACATGTTTCTTGTTAGTTTGCGCAATTTTAACTCTGCTCGAGGATACAAACGTGGACGGCGTCTGGTCTGCGTTCAAAATAAGTTCATCAGGAATTTCATACTCTCTCGCTTTGCTGGTACAAATAAAAAACACTAAAGTGTGACGTCACAAAATATCCATTTTTAGAATTTCGCAAGTTTGACTTCAAATTCTGAAAAAGCATATCAAAATAGCGACTTGTGTGAAATTTTAATCATTT
The DNA here is from genome assembly GCA_900291935.2 of Cassiopea xamachana. Lineage (NCBI taxonomy): Eukaryota > Metazoa > Cnidaria > Scyphozoa > Rhizostomeae > Cassiopeidae > Cassiopea > Cassiopea xamachana. The sequence goes on along the minus strand of OLMO02000294.1, from coordinate 3,598,019 downwards.
CTAAGAAATAATGACAGATATATACGCAATTTAATAATGACTTACTTCCTATCAAATCAATGTATTTTCATTCGTGTTCCAAGCTCTTGGAACTGAGTGAAAAATACAGTGGTAAGCCTCATGGCATCAAGTGGCCATAATCTATTGCATCTTCAAGCTATTTTACTACATTTCGCAAACAGGTCTATCTTATAGTGATCTTTCAGCTCATACGGTTAAAATTAAAAAAATTTTTAAACAGAATTTTGTGACATCGTCACTTCAGTGCCCTATTGCTCTTCTACTTCTTCGCATGCCGAACGTTTGGTTACTGGCCTATTCGTAGTTGATGCTTGCTGCGAAAGTTTCATGCGCTGGTAAAGGGATCGCACCCATGTTCTCGTAACCGGAAAATCCATAAACGCCCTATACTTCTTGACATTTGATCTGATTAAGCCGGCTAAAACGCCTCTTACAACGTGAATATTTATTTCCGCTCCAGCGGTTCTTAAATTGATGATCATACAACGAAGCTTTTGGTCGAGCTCTTTTGATAAGTACGTAGGACGACCACGTTTCTTTCCAATGGTGGTTTTGCATGGATCATGAAGCATCTTTCTGTAATTTTTTAGCCAGGGTGCTATTGTGCTGTGACGTAATTTAGGAAAGTCGCTTCGAAAATGTCTGATCGCTGCTGCAGTACCATTTTCGGCGGCATATTGAGCAATTCTCTTTTTGTCTTCTTCTTTGTAACTCATACGTGAGGGCTCCGAGTTTGCAATGTTATTCAGTTCTTCCATAGCCAAAGTAACCTCATTCCGTGTTAAACCTGACGTCGTTGGCTCCGTATTATTCAACATATTTGCTGCAGCTGTGCTAGCGCTTAGACATGCATCAATAGATTGGGGAGCTGCCCGTGAAAAATGCTTGAAAAGCGACATCCTCTCTTCAGTAGATGTAATCGCGTACTTTTGATTTGAACTGAATACCGCGTGCTTTTGAGTCAAAATCAGGTGCTTTAAAAATACATTTAATGCATAGTATACAGTAATTAATGTCATTTTGTGTTCGATTATGTTCATTAATGATCCATTAATTTGAGCACAGTGTTAATTATTGTAACGTTAATTTGTGCACACTTTGAAAAATATCCATAACCTCCCGTAACCGGAACCTGGCATCTTTTTTTACCTAAATGTTTTCTCTCTCAATAAACCTTACCATTGCTGAGGTACATGCTTTCTGATCCTATTAGTCATAATTACCTCAGATTTTCCTATTAATCTTCGTTACCTCAGATTTTTCAACGAATTGGCGCATATTGTAGGCTGCATGAAATGCAAAATCGTTTCTAGAGTATTTTTCTGCCCTAAATAAGGAAGAAAAACGACATTAATTAGCATTATATAAGCCATGTGACGTTGATTAATGCCACCAAATATGCAGTTACTTTAATTAATGGCCCGTTAATGTCAGCCCCGTTAATTACTTTTTAAATGGAAAGTCATATGCTTAGAGAAAATGAGTGAGCTTGAGGTAGAGGTAATAGTAGTTAATTGTTTTGTCTGGTTTTTTTATAAGAAACCACTTTATAAGAAACCTAGTCCTAGACAGACTACAATTTATGAAACTTTCAGAACTACAAGGAAAGAGCTATGAAACTTTAAACAAATGGTACATTGAAATCCTTACCCCGTTCAACGTAAAGCTGTACCAACACAATGTGAATATAACATTGCTGTAGAATTTAACTCGTGTTGACACATTTTCTTTGTTATATGACAAATAGTTCGCTATCAGCATACGCTTTCACAACAATTTAGGTCGCTAAATTAAGAAGATTTTAAGATACTTTTAGAACTAAATTGTGGCCAAAAATTAAAAAACTTCTAGTAGTAGGCATTGAGCTGGGTTTCTTATAACAAAAATGTACAAAGCATGACATGACTGCACAAATACCGCATCTCTTTCAACTTCCAACTGATTTACGTGGTTTTCATACTTGCAAGAATACTGAAAATTGGGCTCCATAAAGGGGTGAACGAATAATATTCCAGCAGGAGCGGAATAACCCACACGATTGATTTGCTGTTTTTGTGGTCTGGCCTCATGGGACGACTCTGTCCTTTGACGTTCAGACATGTGCTCTAAAACCCACAATAAACGGGGAGTCTAGCAAATTTCTGAAATTAATCATCAGGGGGCTTACAATAAGCTGATAAACGGGGGAGGGTGAACATGCGAGCATGTAGGAAGCAGCGTGTAGACCAGGGGGAACCTTTTGGCTGAGAGAGCCATGAAAGCCTGATAGTTAAAAATAGATTTCCATGAGAGCCATTCAATTGAACATTGGTGTCGCATGGGACCAAAAAATCTTCAAATTTGACACTAACTTGACCAATCGGGCTATGTAACAACTGAAGACGACACCATTGGCAACTTTTGGAAAGCCTTTCTAGAAGCATTCGCTGTTTTGCAATACTTTGAAGAAAGTCTGTTAAGATTTGTCTGCAAGCCAGAGAGCCAGATGCAGTCTTGAAAAGAGCCACATCAGACACGCGAACCATAGGTTCCCGACCGCTGGTCTAGATATTTCTGTTCTTATGAAGTGCTAACATCATGTAAAAGCAGCAAAACATAAGACAGGAGGAACAACTGAGTTTTAATGCTGAAAAATGAACTACACACAAAATTGAAGCAACTCCAAAATTGCTAAAATTGATAAGCAGGGGGTGAAAATAAGCAGAAGGGTCGAACCCAAACTGACGTTAATTACTGTATACTATACATTTAATGTAATAAGGTTAATGAATTTTTTGACCGTAGGTCGTAAGACAAGTAGATGAATAGCATCATAAAGAATACGAATTGCTTACTTTAGCTACGATACAAGATGTTTGTATATTAATCTTCATAGTTTGAAACTGGTTTCATATATCAAATAATGTACGGTAATGTCCAGGATCCAAAAGTTTGCTACTTTCTTCAGGTATCTTAGGCTTTTGCATTCTTGAGAAATGAAAGGATGGGATACATCATATATTTAGACTATACCTTAAGTCCTCAATTAAGCCTCCGGGGTTTATTTCACAAAAAATATTTCAGGGTAGGGGCTTATTGAGGATTGGGGGCTTTATCGAGGGCTTGCGGTACCCCATGTTATAGCAATCTACAAGAAATCATGTTGCTTGATTTGATCTGATTGACTTTTATTCAAGGATTTGACTTAAGATTCTCTGCTGACCTCGCAAGTTTGGACATGAAGCTATCAGCTGATTTAAAGGAAGTTAAGTCAACAAAACAAGCAGCATTGATTGCCATTGGAGATTCAGTTTTATGCAGCCATACTCATTACTGGTGTTGCATTGTTTTGGATTTCCCATCAAATGATCAAAATGCTTTCCTTGAAATTGGAATCATAAAAGAAGAGCTCAGGGATACGGCTCTACAAGGTTTGCAGTTTGTACAATAAATATTGTGAGGGAAGATGATGCAGAAGCTAACTTGACAACACATTTGATATTTATATATTTCTTTTTCTATGAAAGTAAGAGTGCAGTTCATGTCATTAGATTTATTATGTATAGTTTCAAATATTCGTTTTCCTTTAAAGTTACTATCATTGCAAGGAACGTTGCCAAAGCTTGCTTAAACAGTTTGATATCGACGAACAATGCGTCTTTGTTCTCTTTAGGAAAAACTGCAGATTGTTACACCATAAAATTATTGTTGCCAGACCCCACCACTGAGAGCATTAGCAGTTCTTTGCAGAAGAGCAAGGCAATGGGAGGCAATCAAGTGGCATTATACAAGTCTATAGATGAAATGAAAGACATGGTGCTTGCATTTGTTTTGGACCTGAATGACCTAACATTTAGCATTTACGCAAATGGGCGGATTTTGACACACTCACATAGCATGAAAAATGTTACCTTTGATATTGTAAATGGCAGCTTTTCTCCATTCATTCGCACGGCTGGTGCTGGTATCCACGTCAAATCGGCATCCAATTTTCCAATGCCAATTGCTTTACCAGGTATTAACCTTTTGAGTTGTCGTATCGCAAACTTATGCGGAAATGATAAGCAGTAGTATTTGCAACAGTAGCAACAGTACAAAGAGGCAGGAATGGACTATTTGTATGAGAAAAATAGTCTTTTTGGTTTTCATCACTCTGAACTTTCTGGCCTCTTGTTCTCTATTTTTGATCGTCATTGTGATGCAGCAATACGTTTTGGAATATCTTCCTATGATCATTTTGTGTTCTATTTTTTATATTAGAAAGCTATTCATCAAATCATTTCAATTTTTTGTTGTTATCATAGGGCATAATATCACCATCCATTGCATCAACTGATCATTGTGTTTTAAAAAGTGCATGAGTAATTTCCAGTAAGAAGAGGCAAGAGTAGACTATTTTTATGAGAAAAATAGTCTGTTTCTTTTTTATCACCCATTCAGAACTTTCTGGTCACTTGTTCTGTATTTTTTGATCTTCCTTATAATGTATTAATGTTTGTAGGACTATCTTTTGCTTTTTATGATAATTTTTCTTGCTGGTTTTTATATCAGAAAATTATGCATCAGAGCACTTCAGCAATCTTTTGTTGTTATCATAGAGCATTATACACCACTTAAGCATCACCATCCTTTGTATCAACTGATCATTGTATTTGAATCTAAGAGATAAGGTCTTTTAGATCCACCTAGAATTCTATATGAAAAATGCTACACGAGAAATACAAAAGCTACAATAGCATGGAGGGCAATGGAACAAGACAATGAGACTTGCATTTTCTTACTTGAAGTGAAAGTCGACGGTCCAAATCAATCAAATTCTGATTCCCAGCAGTTTAAAGAAGCATACCGTGGTCGTCGAACAGTATTTGTATATGAATCATATGAGTATACAGCAAAGATCATAGCCAGGGTAAAACTCGTCAATGTCCTGGGCACTGGATGCCCAAGTGAGGAAGTCACTTTAGAAACACCCCCAGGTTTGAGATCTTCGTAAAATATGGGAAAATATTTAGAGAATAATGGAGCTGGCGTTTCTTTCTACTATGTGATGATGCTGTTACAGCAGAAGAAATGAGACTTGATGGTTTTGAACTTTAAATGTAGCTTAGATATTTTTGCACAATAATGGAAAAATAGCCTTTAAGTTTGTAAATTCTTTGAAACTGATCTTTGACATTTGAACTTAAACTTAAATGTCATATGTCAACGGTGAATTACAATTAATATGTAACTGAACAGTTTTCATACTCAACAAATGCCTTGCACTTAAGTCTCGTTCATTTGAATGTTGTTTTACTTCCTAGGTTTAACTTTTAGTTTTGTCACTGATGGGTCAGAAATGCTGCATCTGAAAGAGAGTGGAGCATTGATCTTTGACCCTGGACACACAGAAGCGTCCTTGCTTGGCGATGTAAATCTTTCCCAAGGAAAACATTGCTGGGGATTTCACATTAAGACACATGGTTATAATGACATTTGCATAGGTGTGTTTAAGCATCTAGGTGAAGTATTAATTGCCTATGAGTTGCATTCCACCTTGCCACAGAAGAAGGAGCTACACTGTGCTCCGTTAAATCTACTATGCAACTTTGTTACATGTTGATCAACTATTCCGCGTTTGATGCAATACATTGCATGCCCAGGGACACCGGAGCATATTTTTGAGTGGGGGCTGGGGACGAGTGGTAAGGCGTGGTCCTGGGGGTCAGGGATGGAGTCCCTTCAAATTTTACAAATATGCCTTTAGATTGCAAGAATATCCCCCTTTTTGAGTATCAAAGTACATTTTATCTTAAAAAGAGATATGCTATCTATTGTATGACATCATACACTAGCAAAAAAGTAAAGGGCTGCAGCCCCCTCCGGCTCCCGCATTTCTGAATGCCATTGAATTATGATGCGATTTTTGGATTGCATTGTAGTGCCCGACCTTGTATCTTCTCTTATTCATTTTCATATTCTATTAATGTTGCACTTTGTTGCATCATATTCTCTCCTATTCATTGCGTTGCATTATATTGACGTATATATTTTTGTTATATTTTATTGTATTCTTCTGAGCTATATGTTACTGCATTACATTCTCATTTTTCATTACGTAACAAAATATTGAAACAATATTTCTTTGCACTTTTGTTTGCAATTCATGGATGTTCAAGAGTCCTTGATTTCATATTTCATTCTTTAGGGTTTGGTGCATCTGCCTGTGCAATTGATTTCAATATGCTACATGAGCATTCAAAGTTCAGAGCTGTTGTGCTCCACAACAGTATGAAATCCTTTCAACGGAATAAAACAGAGAGTAAGAACTTTAGAGAAAAGAGAAGCCTTGTTGTGTCAAAGTTTTGGATGTCTTTGGACAATTTACAAATTTTTATTGCTATAAATTTCTGGTCTAAAACAATGAATGCTTACATCAATGGCATATTGGTCAAGGAATCTGAGGACGAGACTCATGGTGGCTCAACATTTACAGGCTTAAGTTGTACGATGAAGCCAGCCTTATGGGTAAAAGGAGGTGGCATTGACGTCATACCACTAACTGGGCTGCCATTTCCTGGAATTCCAGGTATCACTTTTGATAGAGTGGACATTTTATCATGGAAAATAGACTGTCGAGAAGAAAGAATGTGTCGAAAGAAGACATTGAAAGAAAGAATGAAAATGAAAGGCTAAACAAATTGTCGACTGAGAGCAGTGTTCTGTTTACCAAAGTGTTTTAATGTTTCTTTCTCAAATTTCATTTGCTTATCTACTTAATTCAAGTTTGTTAGAAAGATAGCCCCTTCTTTTAAGAACCTGATCTCTCCTTTTGAATTTCCCCTTAACTTGCTATCCTAATACAAGTATCATTCCCTTTCCCTAAAACTACTCTCTTTTTTATTGTTTAGGGGCGCCTATCATTGACAGAAGCTCAAGTAAATTTTCCGATACATGCTTGTATCTTGAGTGGAAAATAGGACAAGCATCAGACTTGGTTGACTTCTTCATTGTCGAGATATCCTCGATTCATCGCAAACATGCTTCAAGAAGAACTGGCAAGTTCAAGGAAGTATTTAGAGGACTGAAAACAAACTTGCAGCTGAAAGATCTATCATACAACAAGACAGTAGTTTGCAGGGTATTTGCTGTAAATTCCAGCGGGAAGAGTGGACCGTGCGACGTATTTGAAGGCCAGACTACGCGAGGTAATATTTTTAATTGTTGTACATTTAGGGCCAAGCAAATTTCATTTTCTCTCATTCACAACCTAACCTAGTACGTGGAGCTGTATGGGCAGGGGTGATTTCCAGGGGGGCTCAGAGGGGCGGATTCTCCCTTATTAAAATTACTGTTCATTTTGTGGGGGCTCAGCCCCTTATAAATTCTTGCATTGGCCTTGCTTTTCAAAGTGTATTGACCTTGCTTCAAAATTTTTTTATTGCTATGATTAATCATTCACTGCTACATGGTAATTGAGACATTTCTAATTATATATTGTACTTTATTAGGACTAAACAAAAGTATCATATCTGCGTCTTTAAAAATAGGGGCGTGGTTGCACCTAGAGCCCCCTTGTTAAAATATTTAGAAATCACCTCTGTGTATGGGACTAAGCTATTTATCACTACAGTTTCTGCTTTGCAGAAAAGCGAGATAGGAATATTTTCCCATTTCTTTGAAATTTTACATGCCATCGTTTCCTTCTGATTTGTGTCAATGAGATGGGAAAGCCATCTCTGCTGTAAGGAATAGATTTCTTCCTATGACCATGATTGCAGAACAGTGCTGCTTATCATGAAGACTTTTTGGTTTGATATCAGTCTGGTACAATGCCAAGAGTTGCTAACAGCAGCTCTGATAGAACTGGGAGCTAACATGCGAGCTTAAATGCTTTAAAGTTGCGATAAAACGAAATAAACTTTGGAATTAATTAGTTAGAAAGCAGACAACCTGTTTGCGTTGCATGAAACAAGCAGATGCTAAAGCTGAGTTTGTATATTTCAGTAGCTATGCAGACCTTGCTATATGTAAAGGAGTTGCATTACATTCAGCATTACTACGAATCTCCTCTGAAATCTGCTATCTTGACTTTCAAGTACGTAATTATTGGACCTCTTGCTTTTTGTATTTCGCAACAGATGAAGCTAGATGCAAAAATTGCAATCTAATACTGGAAATTTTTCAGGGTTTATGTTTCAATTCGACCAAAACTCAGCTCACCCCGATTTGAAGATAATCGATACGAGGACTGTGGCATTATCGAGTCCAGTCTATGCCACCATCATGGGCAATGTCTCAATTTCAACTGGATCTCATTACTGGGAAGTTCTCATTGAGCAATTTGAAAGCCAAAAGGAGACTGCTGTAGTAGGTATGTCTTCCCTATAGCGTAGACTTGTCCAAAGCTAAGGAAGAGATCACAATTAGAAATCTGTTTGTTTATTGATGTAGTCTCTTGAGATAGTTTTGTATTTCCTGGGGTATTGCCATTCCTTCCTGTATTTTGTGGACTATTTGGTGCCTTAAAGTGCCCGCTTTAGGTGATAATTTCATTATTCTCCCCATAGTTCTTCCAGCTCGAATTAGATTTTGTTTACTTCGTATGCTTTCTCTATACTTGCAACTTGCTTTTTCAATTTAGCGTTCTACCATTTCGCTACATATATTTTATCAAATGTTATATTAAAGTGTAGATGGCCTGTTTCCTGTATAAACTCTAGGAGTTGGAGTTGCGATGAAAGAGCTGCAAGATCCAATTCTTGGTGAAGACGTGTATTCATATGCGATACAGTTGCACCAACATCCGAAAATTGTCTGCACAAATACATCAAATAAAATTCTTTTGAAAAAACCAAAATTAGAAGCAGAAAAGAAAATTATTGGAATACATGTAAACTTAGACTCAAACTGGATGGACATTTACTTTCATGGTAAACTAATGTCTATCGTTATGTACACCAAAATGTATAGATGCCTTTGAATGAACTGAAATTTTATTCACAATGATTCAAATATGTAGATATAAATAAATATACGTACATATTACATTAATATATATATATATATATACATATAAATTATATACATATATATATTTATAATACACACACACACACACACACACACACACACACACACACACACATATATATATATATATATATATATATATATATATATATATATATATATATATATA
>OLMO02000294.1:3568787-3588188 GCA_900291935.2 Cassiopea xamachana | reverse complement strand
GTGTGTGTGCACACCATATCAATACTGACTTACCAGTGCTCAATGCGAATAAGCAGCATATTAATAGATAAATAATAGAAGTACAACTTAGCAACACTGCATGTATCTGTTACTCAGAATTTCTTACTGTCTTATGAGTGCACAACACGAAACTCTGAGTAACAGATACATGCATTGTTGCTAAGTTGTACACTGTACTTTATATATATATATGTGTGTGTATGTGTGTATGTATGTATATATAAATATATATAAATATATATATATATATATATATATATATATATATATTTATTTATATATGCAGTAGATTCATTCTAGTGTGCATTTTTCGTTTAGTTTTGTCCACCCTTTTTCAGTTACACAACAATTGTCATAATTATTTATTTTCAAGGCACTTTAGTGACACGAAAAAAGAAGTCAAGAAGGTCCTTCAACATAGAACATGGAACTTACTACCCAGCATTTAGCCTGTATGGAACAAACACAGTGATATCGCTGCGATGTGAAAGTGATTTTGAGGAACGTTTTAGAAGTAAATAGAGCGATTTTGATATCTTGACATGCTTTTAAAACTGTAGAGTACTACAAGAAGCTTAAGTATTATTAGTACTTCGAGCGTAAAGTAAGCAGCTTCTTAATCCATAAGTCTTTTAGCAACATTCTCTTTAGGCTACTAAAGATACTATTATATTAAAGAGAACTACTTTTTGCTCATCTTTCTTCTTAGGCTCTTGACAAGAAAATAATGAAATCAACATAGATGGAAGTTCCCGGGCCTTAGACTCAACTTAGTGGTGTCCATGAGCTCTCTCGCTTTCTACCAGACAGTGATTGAATCCAACACTTTAGAAATAGATGCAGCGAGGAAATTATCTGACGAACCCCTACCTCAGCTCAAGACGCCGATGATTCAAGTCTACTGTCTTTTTCAAATAGAACCTTCTCCAATTTCAATGACTTTTGCACTGAACTAGCTTTCCCACTATTAACGGAAAGTCACTGTATAGAGATAATGTGAAATTTTTTCATGCAACACAAGCTCTCGCTTGAGCTCACCTTTTACTCTATTAATGAGCGTCTATATAAGCATTTTGCTCAATTAAACAAAAGAAACTAAAAGAAGCTGAATTTTTCACCGCATAGTGAAAGGTAAGGAGGAACTTCATCATACGAACTAGCAATATGTAACCAGGGACGTAGGTCTGAAATCACTGGAAACGTCAATTTTACTAGATAAGGACCCATTCATTTATTTCCTCATGCAAGGGGGTGGGGGTCTTTTGATTTTGTGACAAAATGTGACAAGGGGTGGGTAGGGTGTTTTTGCAGTGTGATGAACAACTTTATATTTAATTCCATCTATAACATTTTGAATGCAGTAGCGACGAAATATCGATTTTGGCCAATGAAAACAATAAATGTCGGAAATTGAGCCTCGTGATTTTCATACGATTTTGACCATTTGAGCCTCATTTTCTTATAAACTTTTTTCTTATAAAAAAGTATGTGTACTCACCCACCAAGTTGGTACAACACAACACTAGTTCCCAATTTCCTTGCAACAGCGCGTCATTGTGCCTCACTCACATGGACGCCTGGTTTTCAAATTTCTTCGAACATTCTCGCAAAACCAGGTGAGATAGGACTGAGTTCCTTGATACAAGTTGGACTATCAAGCATTCCTGAAAGATACTCTCAACTTAACATAAATTAAAATGAAGCGAGCACCCGTACTTGTTCTCAGTAAGTGCTTAGATTGTAGATAATTTTCTAGGTTCCAGGTATCTTTGGTTATTGTAGCCTGATAGAATTGGGCCTAGCCACGCCAAGCGGGACCTCTGACTTGTTGAAGCCCAATATCCACTATAACAACCCCCTTATATTGCTGCAATGTGGCTGCTATCATAGGGGGAGGATGCACAAAAATTTTGTTAATGCTTATTTTAGAAGTAGCAGAATGCTTCTCCATTTAAATTTCTTGAATTCTAATTAAAACGATGCAGAACAATGGTGTTCAACAAGGCCAATACCTGTGTTTATTTACAAGCATATGATTTTGTGCTACACATTTGCTACATGACGAATGAGATAACTGGAATCGTCTTTACTACTTTGGTTTTTCGATGATGACTGTCAGGTCTTGTTTTGCATTGTTGTACACGCCCAACTTCACCAGGTGTCACCCATCCTTATTTTGTAGAATAGCGTGTCTATTGTTATATCCCTTGCATTTTTGACTGTTCTCAACCATAATTCCAGTGGATTTTTTGCTGATAAAATGCAACTTTCTTGATTTCTTGGTTGTTATGTAAAAGCTACTTGAATTCAAATAGATAGTTTCAGTTTGTGCCCTCATATTTGGGATCCTCTGTTTACTTAGGCTATTGAAATGAAGCATAGAGTGCATTAAAATTCAAAATATATGACTGTGAAAACCGTTTTTATTGTATACCCCTTGTATTCCAGCTTCTTTAATGATCCTTCCTCTTCTGTCACTTTTATCACTAACGGAATTCAACTTGATCAGGGAGTGCTGGTTTGATGCCTACTCAAACATACGAGTTGGCATTAATCCAGTACTCCCAATGAAAATCAAATTACCTTTGCATATATTTGATATATTTTTGTTAAAATTGTTATGTGTCTAGTTCTGGAATGGCTATTATATGGTTTTATTCCACCTTTACCTCCAGCTGCCATCTCATTATGCTTAAGGCCTAAGTACTGAAGTATGTGTATCTTTCTCAGAGGATTCAGTCCAGAGGGAATCAGGAAAGAATGTCCAGTTTGGAAACATTGGAGCTGCCAAAGCAGTTGCAGATGTTATTAGGACATGCCTTGGCCCAAAGGCAATGCTTAAAGTAGGTTTGATTTGTGCTGCTAAAAATAAGCCACTTTATTTGATTCAGGTTTTTTTGTTTGACTATTCAACAATTACCATTCCACAATGCATTTCTCATATTCTTTAGTGTGTTTATTGACTCATCCATTTTTGTAGAAACTTGTATGTTGTGCTGAAGTTATTAGTTTGTAGATGGCATAATCCATTCCATAATGAAAATAGTGCAATAGCATCAATTCTCATGTATGCCCATCTTCACAAGAGTGATAATCTGCATTATTTGGAGCTGTATTTGTAGTGCAAGGTCCATGCATCTGAAATATGAACAAATTTTTACATAGCACATTTTTACCAGCTGTGCTGTGTAGTAGGTTGGATTTAGCTTTGACTGAAAAGTTTATGAATATACTTGCTTTAGATAAATGGATAGCAATATTGATTAAATATAGCACTGTATTGACATGGTTCTAGTTGCATTGTTGATGCAGATAAATTTTGATCCAAATCCACCAGATTTGAGAATCTATGTATTGACATTTGTGCAGAGGTATAAATATATCTATGTTTTTTGTGTAGATGCTGATGGATCCAATGGGTGGTATTGTCATGACAAATGATGGCAATGCTATTCTCAGAGAAATCATAGTCCAACACCCAGCTGCAAAGAGTATGATTGAAATCAGCAGGGCACAAGATGAGGAGGTTGGTGATGGTACCACATCAGTTGTAATTTTAGCAGGAGAAATGCTGATGGCTGCTAATCAATTCCTTGAAGAAAAGATGCACCCAACTTTAGTAATTGCAGCTTACAGACAAGCACTTGATGATATGGTTGATATACTTAAAAATCAAGTGAGGTTGGTATTGTTGAGAGACCCTCTATGTCAGTCACTTTTCTTCTGTGTGCTTTTGCATCTGTGTGTGTGATGGGCTTCTGCATCTTCTGTGTGCTATTGGCTTCTGCATCTCAATCTAATGAACTTTTCATGTCTCTTATATCTTGCTTTTTACTATCATTTATTAAGGATGCATGCTGTTAGTGTTTAAGTTTATCTTAGAACAGAGTTTGGAAACCCTTCTGCCTCAGAGAGCCAGTAAAGCCTCACATTGCAAAATGCAATTCTATGAGAGCCATATAATATTTCTTACCAGTAAATACACCTAAATGCATGTATTAATTTAGATAAAGCAAATGAAAAATTGCCAGGTAAGTTTTTTGGTGAGCTAGAAAGCCAGTTGCACTCATCAAAAGAGCCATATCTGGCTCCCAAGCCATAGGTTCCTGACCCCTGTCTTAGAAGAAGCAGTCAATATCAATTATAGATTTAAATATGATGGAGAATAGCCAGTAATTTGTTAGTGTGATTTATGAAGTCACACATTCTGCTTTTGATTTGAAAGGTATAGCAATGTGCACATTTTGAAATATAATGTAAGATAAAATTGAGCTGGAGACACTTTCTTACTTTGTCTGCCAATGTCAGTTTTGGAAATGATATACTCTATGTATTATTAGATTTATCAGTGACAAGTTTTCATACTCTGGTGCATGTTTTAGAAAATAGATTTTTGAGTAGCCAACAGACTTCAGAAATAGGTGACTTTTATTTATATTTTGGTTGTTATTTGCATTATCATTTGCACAGCATCTGTCACCATTTTATGCAATCACACTATTGGCTTCTAACCTTGATTTTGTAGTTCACCAATCAATGTAGATGATGACAAAGAAATGATGAAAATTATTCAAAGTTGCTTAGGAACCAAACTGATGGGGAACTGGTATGAGGTTTTGTTCAGTTTCAGTTTATATGATTTAAATTCTCTACATACAATTTCTGGTTCTAACAATACAGACAAATAACTAAACTACAAAGATAATGATGTTACGGAAAATTAATACAATTGATACAGAAAAATTAATACAATATACAAATATAAATAAAAGAGGAACTAAATAGATTGTATGCAGAGAATTTTTTAAAGGAGGAGCTCTCTCAATAGGTAAACTAATCAAGGAGAGAGCCCCCCCCCCTATCCTAAATTATTGTCAGATGAATTCTTTACACAGACTAATTGTATTTTTTTATCTTGAAGAATGTTTTATAGATACCTATATGGTCTTGATTTTTCAAAGTATAATGCTAAATATGATAGGAATGAAAGATGGGAAGATTAGAAACCTTTAGAGTAAATGTTGAACTCAGAATAGTATGAAGAGACAATTGAAGTATATTGGAGCAAGTTGGATTGGACTGATGTTAATTTTTCATCATGTTTTTTAATGATTTCAAGGGGTGATCTGGCATGCTCCATTGCATTAAATGCTGTAAGAACTGTCCTAAAAGATGAAAATGGAAGAAGAGAAATTGATATCAAAAGATATGCAAAAGTTGAAAAGGTATTTTTATATTCATTCCTTTGATGTTGTATTCACAGAAAGTTTTGCAGACTTACTGCGGCTAGATTCCAATTTCTATTCATTGGCTGATGGTCTTATAAATGCATCATATTTATAAGTAATAAGATGTTGATGGACTTATTTATTGACTTTTTAAAGATTTCTTTGTTTCTTTTCAGATTCCAGGTGGAAGATTAGAGGATTCAAGAGTACTTGATGGAATTTTATTGAACAAAGATGTCACCCATCCAAGAATGAGAAGGTAGCTTTGACATCAACACTAGTACTTGATTCATTTCTTCCATACATATGTTCAACTTTATTTTCACCTTTTTTGTAACATGTGGTCAGAAAGGAACCATTATTATTGAAGATAAATATCTTATCAATGGTATGACATGGGCTCTATGTGACTGGATTTCCTAAATGACTGAACTTTTGATCCAAAGTGACTCGATTTCCTATGTGATTGAATTCTAGTACTAAATAGCATAATTCACAATTGACTACTGCAATTCTGCTTTGATTCTTCAGCATTTGCACAGTTTATTATTTATTTAACAGCCCAAGGGATTTCTTCTAAGGTGCAACTTCTACATATCTGATGTATTGCTGGTTTTCATGCTAATTTGTCATAATTGTACAAAAGCTGCATTTCTTGAAACCTCTTATCTTTTCATTTTCAGACGCATTGAAAACCCAAGAATTTTATTACTAGACTGCACTTTAGAGTACAAGAAGGGTGAAAGCATGGTAAGTAATTTTGATGTGTAGCATAGACATTTTACTTTAAAACCTGTAGTAAATGGGAAGAGGATGGTTATTAATTTTGGCAAATTTGAAAACCCCCTGCTTCTCATTTTGACCCCCCTGTTTATTAATTTTAGCAATTTGGAGTTGCTACAAATTTAAGTTGGTCATTTTTCCAAAGATGTGAATGCAGCAACTGCATTAAAGCTCAGTTTCTTGTTCAGTCTTGTGTTTTAATGTTCTTAGGTGTTTTCTAGAAGCTGCTGCCTAGATGTTTGCATGTTAAATCCCTCCCCGGTGCTGATTTTGAATCCCCCTCCCCCCAATTAGTTTTGAACATTTGTTAGGCCCTCCCGCTTATTTTGACCCCCCTGTTTATTATGGGTTTAGAGTAAGCACTTTTGCCTCAGAATTGTGATCTTTGCTTGTCATTCAATAATACTGGATAGTATCATGGTTTTTGGAAAATCCTTTTATGATGCAAACATTGCAAATGGTACGTAGACATGCAGTTCCTGTAGCAACACTGAATCTAACCATCGGGTCTCTTACATTTCTGATGTATCTGGCTCCACTATTCATATACATTGATATAAGCAGAATTACAGACAAATATCTTTGCCTCATAGAAGGGATTATGAAATTAATTTGGTGGTGGATAGAAGCAGAAGCAAATGAAAATTTTGATAAGAGCTGTTTGTTTGCATTTGAAGTGAATGTGGAACGTAAGCCACGCACATCAGAAAGCTATAAGAAGTTTTATGATACTTTGATTCCTTTCGTGTTAATTAGAGTGGTTGTTTGCTTTTAGACTAACATAGAAATAACCAAGGAGGAAGACTTCAAGTAAGTTAGCCAGCTCTGATTTGCCTGCTTATGCATGCCCTCAGCAGATGCAAAAAAGAGCTTCTGTGCTTTTTGATAGCAAAAATTCTTTTTACATTAGCAAAGCAGAAGAATTCTTGTGTGGGTCTTTTTCAACTTTTCTGAAAATAAGCTGTTTCCATTTGTGGTATGTGTTGGCTTGAATTGTGTACAAAGATCTTTCCTTGTGGTAGAAATGGTAGTGAGGACACAGCTGGGATTAATTTTATAATAGACCAATCCAAGTAACAAAGTCCTCCTGCAAGCAGGGGCTGTCATTACTTTATTACAGCCTCTTCTGAGTCTATATTTTTATGGCCTACCTTGGCATTTGTTCTTCTCATTGAGACTGATAGTGTAAATGCAATGTTTGTCCATTTTGTTTTAGCAAAATTTTACAACTTGAAGAAGAGTATATAAAGCGTGTCTGTGGAGATATCATTGGACACAAACCAGATCTGGTTTTCACTGAAAAGGGTGTCTCTGGTGAGCTTTTGGTTCATTACAACTTCGTACTCACTCTAGTTTCTCTAGTAGATGGGCCCCTGTCTATTAAGTTCAGGACAATTTTCCTTCCCCTCACTGCTTATTAACACCCCCCTTATATTACATTTTACAAATTGATGATGATCAGAACATGCAGAAAATTGAATTACCTTTTGATATAACAATGTACCAGCATGAACCACCTTCTCTTAGCACTGCTTTTCTATTGAAAAGCTGCCAACATGCACACCCCTTCAATTAGCACCCTCCTTTTTTTGAAAATTAGCTGACATGAACACCCACTTCTATTTGCACCCCCTTCAATTAAAAATTGACCAATATGAACACCCCTCTTTCTATTGCCTCCCCCCTTCTATTACAGACACTAGAGTATCCACTTTTTCTTCCAGTTTTTGTATCTGAAATTTTACCACTCTGGCCAATTTATGTTTGATATTCAGTCATTTGATTTCAGTGCTTTTAGTAGCATATAACTTGAATAACATTTATCCTTGTATTACAGATCTTGCCCAACATTTCTTAGCCAAAGCAAACATTTCAGTAATCAGACGTATCAAGAAGACAGACAACAATAGACTTGCTAGGTATGGTATCCCTGTGGAGCACAGCTCCAAAGACCAGGGCTATCCCTCTTTCATTAGCATTGAAATGAAAATTTTATGAATCACCTACAGTGCTGACTGAGTATCAATCTAGTGTAAATTTTTTGTTTGTTGTCATTTCTTCAAAAGATGAAATCAAACTAATTGCTTTTCAGTTAAGAATTTTGTTACAGTAGTTGGAAAACTGAGCCATTTTTTGATAATCATAAAGTTTGATTGACCAGAAGTGTCTACAGGTTAACCACCCATACGTTGATATATTAGTATGTTTGAAAATTATGGATAACTTAATGTTCTTTGGTGTCCATTAAGTTATTTGTCTTATTTCCTTGTTAAGAGCAATTGGTGCCACAATTGTTAACCGTACAGATGAAATAAAGGAGGAAGATATTGGAAAAGGAGCTGGATTGTTTGAAATTAAAAAAATTGGCGATGAGTAAGTATTTAATTTCATTTTATTGTTGTGAACGTTTAAGCCAAAAAGCAAATAGACTTAAAAGTCAAAATTTTGGTGGTGGGTAATGCTCTCTCCTTTTCAAGGTATTTCACGTTCATAACCAAATGCCAAAATCCAAAAGCATGTTCAATCTTGTTGAGAGGAGCAAGCAAAGATATCCTTCATGAGGTAAAGTTGAATTTTTCATTCTTTAACTCTGATATGCATTTCATCAGCACGAATGAAAGAACCCGTACAAAATTAGTGTTTGTATCGTACCACCCGTCTCTTCCTAAAATAGACAGTCTTCTCTCAATTGTATAGACCATGCGTCCTGTTCTGGCCAGAGTCTTATTCCATGTTGACATAGTTTGTACTCATGATTAATCTTTTTGGAAGTAGACAATAGAATCTAGGTTTATCCGGAATTATAAACCAGGAATTGTTTGTTCTTAATTTGTATTTTATTGTGTGTGTGTTCTCATATGGTTTCCTTAGAAGGACGTGAATTCGGATTCTACCTTATGAAGCAGACAAAGTCCATTTTTTTAAAAATGTTGTTGACCGAATATTTTAAGCTCCTCCGCCATAGCCAGTTGTAAATTTATGATCAAACTGTGATAGTGCGTTAAAATTGACTTCAGCTGAGTTATGACAATGTGGCGAGAGCATTCAAACCTCTGGGGTAGTTTATGTTAGAGGAGAAATGATAGACATGATGGTCATCATTATCACCACCACCATCATCACCAGTGTCATTATTATCATCACCATCATCATTGTCATTGTCATCATCTTTTTGTTCGCCTTCCCATGTCGCCCACGAAGGGGACCTAGGACTGACCCTGGGGTCAGTTTTCGCCTGTCATTTGTTTAAGAGAGGTGATTGAGTCGGCTACACTCAATCCACTCTGTTACCCCCAACAGTTACAAGGCAGAGCTGTAGCCTGAGCTATTGAGTCTACTTTTCACTGAAGGGGCCTAGTTGGACAGTTTGCCACAGGTCATCAACATCTGCCCTAATTCAAAATCTCTGCAACATAAATCACTGTCAACTTCATCATTATCATCATCACCGTCATTGTCATCATCGTCATTATCACCTCAGTCGTCTTGAATTAACATCATCCTTATTCATTGTTGTCAAACATTACTACCAATCACTGCTATCACTTACTACCACCTTGAATCATTAGCCATCATCAGCCATCATAATTTTCATCATTCTCATCGTCATCAGTACCCATATCTAACCCTAAAAGAGTATTGGTTCAAGGGAAATTTAATCCCGTTACCAGTTTGGCATGCGGTGAGGCTTTACAAGATGCTTTCTTAGTAGCGGTTACTTTGTTTCCTTATTTTTGAGCGTTTTATTTATCGAAGATGGTTTGGTGAACCAAATATTTTAAATGATTGGACTGATTGAATTGATTGGTTCCATATTGAATGCACACTTTGTTTTATAGGAATAACATTTATAGGAATATTAATTCTCAGAATCACTGAACTTTATTAATAATTTAAGAATAATGCAAGGCTCGAGCTTCATCAAGACTTAAAATGGCTGTGTATTTGAGCTATAATGGCGTTTTTAGATTAACAACTTATGGACAATCAATATAATATTTTTTATTTTGTTCTTTTGATTTGCTTTATGATGAAGTAAGACATGAAAAAAGATTTGAATATATTCCTTTCATTTCCAGGCCAAGCTACACCTTTAACACTTAAGAATAATTTAAGAATAATCTTAGGCCTAAAACCGGAAAGATTTAAAAATAACGAGGCTCAGCAAAAAGGAAGGTACTCTTATGAAAGAGGCTTGTTGCGATTTGCTCAGATGTTGTTGTTGCTTTGTGCATGTTGTTCAGATTTAAATGATGCATCATGCTTTGCTTTTACATCCTATTTGGTGAAAGTTCAGATTATTGTATTTTATAAACAATTGTTGGATTATTGAATTGAGGACCTGATGTTGGTGAAATGTGATCGTCTTAAGTGACTGATTGAAAGTCACAGGAACAAAATCACATGATTATCAGCTTTAGAAAACTGTTTGTAAAATGACACTGTCACAAGTCACAAGATTATATTGTCTCTTATCTTGTTATTGCGTTCTTCTGTTAAGTTTCTGTTTTGTTAATTTACTATTTCGACCCTGACTGGAACAGTAATGAATGATTTAACGTAACTTTAAATGAAGATTTATGTCTTTATGGCTCAGAGTCCTTTTTATCCTTTGACATATCCAATTTCCATACAATGGTGTTTCGTTCTAATCAGCCTCTTTTCTACATGTTTGTGTAGGTCCTGCCTTGTTCATTGCGTAAATATTTGGAACACTTCTTTAGTGTCTACGTCATATTTATTCTACATAGGTATAGATAGACTGTTTTTTGAAGCTCTTGATGTACCCAGTTTACCGCTCAGTAGAAATGATATGCTAGTGTTTGGGATAAAGTATAAAGTAAGGTTTCAACTATGCAAGGAATTTGTTGATAAACCTCCCCTCTCAAACCCCTCCTGATGTTATGCAACATTGAGGTTCGTGGAAAAAGCAATTTTATTATTCGCCTTACTAGAAGAGGGATATTGTGGAAGCTTATAGTGCTGTTGTCATTCTCACAAACCACATGATAAAAACTCCAAGAAGTGGTCAGAATTAATTGATTCACTTTCAAGGTTTAATTTGTAGTGGTTTCTCAGTATTGAATTTGTGCATTGAAGTTAGGCTGTGGTGGCCACATGACCAGCTTCTAACGGATCAATGCAGCAACACTCTGTTAATCATTCGGATTGTTATTAGATCTCAACCTAAGCACGCAGTTCTAATAGGTCATTAACATTTTCTTTCGAAATGATTGGGTTTTCATTATGGTTGTAACAGGATTCTAACCTTTTCCGACAGTCTAGTTAGGTGGCTAAGCATATATAAGGCGTAAGTTTGTCTTGGCTTTTGGACATGTTTTTTAGACATCTCCATTTCCAATTATTTATGGTGGTGGTACTAGTGGATGGTATTGATGAGGGTGGTGGAGATGGAAGTAGTTATGCTGATACTTGTGCTGTTA
This sequence comes from Cassiopea xamachana, assembly GCA_900291935.2. NCBI lineage: Eukaryota > Metazoa > Cnidaria > Scyphozoa > Rhizostomeae > Cassiopeidae > Cassiopea > Cassiopea xamachana. The sequence continues at coordinate 3,576,712 of OLMO02000294.1, read as the reverse complement.
GTACTGTTGTAGGTGTTGCTCGTGCTACTAGTGATGGTGGATGCCCTCGTGCTAGAGTTGCTGGTTGTTGAGTTACTGCTGGTTGTATTAGTGATGGAGATGGCGGTGACAATATTGACGATGACTTGGGTAGTGACGGTATTAAGGTAGTCACTCAGTTTTTCAGTTGACGCTTGCAGATTCTTTGAGGGTGTTTTGGCCATGGCTATGTTTTGCTGTACAAACATAGCCATGGCCTCTATTAATCCAATTGTTGGGGTAATTTAAGAAAGAAGTAGGTTCAGGCTTATGAGTTTTGGACGCGTTTAGGGCTGTGATGTAATAAAGACTATAGTGATTTAGGCTTTCACATTCATGGAGATAATGCCACTTCTATCGCGATAAAACGGGGGATTGATAGCCAGCTTGTAGTGTAAAATATTTTTAATTGCTTAAGGAAATAGGTAGGAATAGTATGAAGCACATTAATAACAGCTTTTAGGTTCTTGGGATAAATGCTGCGAATGTCGATTGTAGTAGTTGCAGGCACATGGCATTCTAAAACCGGGGACAGGGGCTCCAACCTGATTATTGAACAGGGATTGCCAAACAGGGGACGAGACATCATTCCAAGGTGTGGCACCTGTGTCCGCCTTTATGACATAAGTCATTTATTACTCTTTTACGGCCTTGAACAAAGTATGCAATCATCGTTATCATTATTTATAGTTGGTTACAACTATAGTTGCTGAAAACTAATTGAGACCAAATATTGAAATAAAGTAAAAACAAATAAAAGAAAACAGTACTTATTTGCAAATCAAACAGTGGCATGCTTTGCCATCCCACTTTGTGATCATTTGTTTTCATTTTGTCGAGGTACCAGCTCTCTTTATTTCATCCTTGAGAGTAGTCCATAGGAGACTACCTCTAAATGAAAGAGATTATAGTCCATATCTGTTTGTTTGTACTTGTGGCAGCCCACATAGTACTTTGGTACCGAAATTGTAAGGAATATCCTTTTCTACAATATATTCCCAAATATTTTGAGGATTTATTTGGTTAGTTGTCTTGTAAATTTCAGTCATGAGATTTTGTAAATTCTTTTGATGTGCAGTAGTGCTTCCATCCTTTTCAAGGAGCTGTCCAAATCATGAGTCATAATCTTCATACAGTACCATCAACACACGCTTATGTGTCCTGTTTATTTCTTCCTTAGCAGATTTGCTACAGAACATCCATATCAGAGGACAATATGATAAATTTGACATGAAGATAAATTTCAGGAGTATTTTAGCTTTTTCTCTATTGAGGAATGGTCTTATTCTCGAAAACGCACATAGTTTATGATTTATTTTCTGACAAAGATCCTTAACATGCATATCAAAATGTAATTTGTTGTCTATTTGGACGCCACGCAATTTTACATACTCACTTTGTTTAACTCTCTTTTCATCAATATTAATGCAGAGGGAATTGTTAATCCTAAGGCCGAAAAACATCATCTAAACTTGCTAGATTAGCACACATTCCGCTTTCTTTGAACCAATCTAGAATTTTTTGTACATTGTCTTCTGGTTTTACTATCACGGTATCAATAGATCGGTTGCATGCATATATTGTTTTTTCATCCGCAAAATTGCAGATTTCAGACTCTTGATCTAAGTAGGGCATATCGTTTATAAATACATTGAATAGTAGGGGGCCAAGCACAGACCCCTGTAGGACACCAATTAAATATAATGCATTTGTATTTAATTGTCCTCTTTTTAATGCCATCCTCCAAAATACACCATACATTTGGTTAAATGAGATAATCGCCACAGACATAGCACACTCCCCCGCCGTTTATCTTTCATGGTTGCAGAACTTTTTCAACGCACCTTGAAGCTGCATCTGCACTACATGTATCCCTATCATGTGCTTACTTCCATCCAGTGAACGCTACACAAGCCTGGTAAATATTATAAGCGCCGCGGCATTTAAAAGCAGACAGACAATGTGTCTAGGGATACGGATGCTACATTTTTTGATTATTTTGTGAAATTCTAGAAGCTCCTATTAACGTCATTCATATTCCATAGGTTTAACGGTCATATTCAAAGTTAGCCTTATCAGCTGTGAGAGAAACTATTTGTTTTGCACAGCTGCTTTGAGTAGATTCGCCTTCTCGGTTTTACACTGAAATCAAAGAATGAATTGATTTAGGTTTGTCAGTTGTTTTTCCAATTAGGACATAATTCATATCCTCTCGTCCCTACGAGCAGAGGCGCAAGTGCCCCCCCTCCTTCTGTCTGTTATTTCCATTTGACGCATTTTTCTACTTTGGTAGTGGCTCGGGAAGTATAGCACTCGGAAAAATTTCGTACACTGTCCAAAAATCACAAGAGATCAGGAAAAATATAACAGACATCAAGCACAAAAACCACGCAATGCGCTCTCGGAAAATCACGAAAATATACAAAGATTTTGAAACTCACAAGACATTCGCAACATTTCATAAAAATTACATAAAAAACAACAGAAAAGTCGAAAAAATCTCGCAAACTATGTTGTGCATTATGCCCCTTCACAATGGCTCGCTATCTTCAAAGTCGTTTTTTAATCGTAGGTTGATCGCAATCTGAATGATGCACTGAATGTTGCAAGAAATGTTTTGATGGACCCCCGTCTTGTACCAGGAGGCGGTGCCACGGAAATGGCATTGTCACATGTAAGTATTTTCCTTTGCTTATTTTTCCTGTTCCCCCAACAATTAGTCAGGAGTAAAAGTTGGAGAGTCGAGTTGCCTGACCTTCGTAGCAAAAGAACCGTAGTTATGGGTGCAGGCTGGCCCTATGTACGAATGTTATAGTAGATGGGCCTTATTTATCCTTTAGCATATCTCAATTTGTTACCGTAACTATGAGGCTTAGTTGAACGATCAATCTTGCTTTGCCATTTCATCCTCCCCTTGCACATGCTTGTATTTCGCATTTTTTTATTAGAAACTGGCACTTGACTCCTCAAAAAGCTGAAAAGGGCCAAAACTGGTTCTTGAGACCTAGGAAAGTTGGAAGGTTCATATCCATTTAGAATGCTAATCCCAAATGGATATGAACCTGCTGTGGATAAAATGTTGCATATGCTGGTTTCACTTTTCTTCAACTATTTAACTTTTATTCGACTGAGAGTTAGTATTATATTAGGTAGACGTAGGTTTTTACATATTCCATTTCCATTCCATTCCATTAATGTGCATTCGCCAAAGCATTAGAACTTAACTTGAAATTCTTTTGCTACGAAAATCTAGAGAGTTTTGATACTGAAATCGTTAAACAGCAAAGAAAGTTTCAATATTGGGCAAGAAGATTTCCTTAGAAAAGTTACTTGTATACAAAGGGCTTTGTAGAAGAGATCTTTCTTTAACAGTTTCATCGGCGAATACAAGGTACAAGTTAAAGATGATTTTGGTGCAATTGAAACGTCTTCAAAAAACATTTCAAACCTTACGACTAAAGCTTATTCGTGGCCAACAACCAAGCTCTAGGGCCTGAGGGAGTGGCAGTTGGAAAAAATTGAATGCAGTTGCAGTGTTGGCATGATAGGGGTATCCTGAGTTGATGGTCCTTTGTCGCTTTATTTGATTTGTTCGTGGTAGCCCGGGTCAGGTGGCCTGAACTCCTTGACCTAGAATTTTGACGGTACAGGTGTTACTTAAAATTCCTGCGTCCGTTAATCGCTCATTTATGAATAGAGGAATCGCTGGGTCAACGATTTAATACGGTTACGATGTAGTTTAAGTGACCCAGTACACAAGGTCATCAATTATATGTAGTTCATTTCTGCCGATATTAATACAGTAAACGCCTATACGATTAGCAACATCAGAATTAAGATGAGCACATGTAGTACATGTTCACCGTTTTGTATTTGTTTCTGCAAAATACCTGATCAGTTCATGCAAGTTGTTCATTGTTTTTATCCTCCTTGAATATTTGCATATTTCGCAGTGTTGCCAGCACCCAGCAAACGCATCTTGTGTTTATTTATCAATAATGTGCTGACCAACTTGAAGGGCAAAGATTTAATCACAAAGCATCTCAATCTCATTTCTTACTTGACGTCACTGAATTTCGCGCGGTATTTTCCTAGCGGCACTTGAGTTGTTTGTTTTTCCATGTTCTAGTCCAGGGGTCCACAGCACAAACACAACGAAGGAAGAAAATAACAGAGTATTAGGGGAAAATCCTTGTCAAATCCCCATCTTTGACTTATGAAAAAACTGCCAACACATTTATTATGCACTGTGCTTAGTTTAATTGTAAGATTTAATAGATGGAGGCGTGTTGGGAGGTAGGTATATCTATTGAGTATGGCGTTCTTATTTGTTGAAATTTTGAGAATGGCACGCGAAAAATTTTACTTTCGGATGCCTGTCGTAGTACCAATCTAGTACATCAATCAGCTGCACTGGGCGATATCAGAAGGAGTAGAAATTAAATAGCAAACATTTATGGTCTATTACAAATATGAACAATAGTACACATTAGTAAGGCTTGTCCTCTTCCTCATCAAATACAATACAGGTTATGCTTCTTGTTGCAAGACTTGCTCAGTTTTATTGTCACTCATTTACATTTCAAGGAGATATGCGTTTGAGAACCGTAACCACGACGAGCATGATTGTAGATAAATCAGAATGAATAGTCAGTTTTCATTTGTGTGTTGCCATCGACACATCCATTATATTAACATTGACATACCAGTTATATTGACATACCAGTTACATTGACATACCAGTTACATTGAGATACCAGTTACATTGACATACCAGTTACATTGAGATACCAGTTACATTGACATACCAGTTACATTGACATACCAGTTACATTGACATACCAGTTACATTGAGATACTAATTACCTTGAGATACCAGATACTTATGGACAAACCCTAGAGACCTTTAAAGAACGTTTGAGGATAGCTTATCCCATCTTCAGCCAATAAATATGGAAGAAATTGGGGGCTTTATAGATAATCAGCAATTGAATGTAGTTCAGAAAACGAAGGGCAACAGCTGGCAATAGTAATTATGAAATTTTTATATGAATTATGTTTGTTTACATCAAGTATCATTGTGTAGTTCTTAATTATCTGTCCTTGTATTATTATATTCTGATATGAAGTGAGCATTGACTATTATTTTCTAAGAAGTTCTATGATCATATGATTTTAGACGCACTTTCTCTGCACAGTTCTTGAATTATTGAATTGCACTTGGCCCAAATTTGTCCCATATTCCTTTGTCCCATATTCCTTTGTCCCTTTAATTGCAAAATTCAATTGTGCAATGATTATAATAAAGCCACATTGAATTTTGGTGTTTATGGTTCATCAGATATCTTAGCTTGATTATAAAGGTATAAAGTTTTCATTTAATTTCATCTTTGTAAGAAATATGAAAAAGTTGACTAATGAGACTTTTGTTATCTACCAAGTCATATAAAAGAAAATATGGGTGTTCCTATATTATTAGGCTTTTTATGCAAATATATATTACCTTTTACTTTTTCGCTCAAATTCATATTTTATTTTCAGGCTCTCGAACAGAAAGCCAAAGCTATCTCTGGAGTAATGCAGTGGCCATATATAGCTGTGGCTAAGTCTCTAGAAGTCATCCCCCGTACATTGATCCAGAACTGTGGTGGAAATACAATCAGAACATTGACTGCCTTGAGGGTGAGTCCCTGTTCATTTCCTCTTGTTTATAAACAGGAAGAAAGACATGTGACTTGAATATACATACATTTCTTTTTACAGGAACAATTTTATAAGAACACGAGCCTGAAATTTGTTGGAAAATTAAGAACAAATTAAGAGCAAGGCTGAGCCTGAAGTACTGTGCTAAAATCTATTTGTAATTATTTATAAACTTCTTCAATAAAAAACATCCTGCAAGAGAGACCATCTTGGTAGTAACATTTGGCTCTCAATCAATCAAAACATCCAATGTGATAATGTATGTTGCCTTTCCATATATTTGTAAACTGCCTCCACGCTACTAATGTGAGACCAAATTAAGAACAATTCAGCCTCAAAATATGGAGAAAATTAGGAACAGCCAACCTGAACCTCAATTTTACCGGTTCTTATAGAAAAAGAGCTTAGTGGTAAAACTCTGATGCCTCTTCCCATGTTTCTATCTTTGTCTCTTTCTGTTTCTCTTTATGATTTGCAGGCAGGTCTTTTACGTACTTCCATCGTGTTTTTGTTTTGAGGGATATCACTGATGTCAACGTTAGGTGGTTGCTATTGGAACATAGCCAATGAAGGAAGTTCTTTTGTTAGTATTATGGTTACCGCTCATGGAGAGTTGAAGTAGCCACCATTTTTGGGTCAAAAAGAAAGAATGTATGACTTGAAGCACGTGTTATAAAGATATGTTATTTGTCTTCATTTCTAAGTAAAATTGTGTTGGGGTGATTATGGTTAGCGGCTGACACTCCCTTAAGCTAATTTCATTGTCTGAATATCGGCTAAGTTAACTGATTTTGTCTGAGGGAATTTCTGTCTGGAAAACATGTTTGGCTTCTTGGTATCCGCTTTTTCTCTTGTTTCCTTCTGTTTGGAGATAGCCAAGCAACTCAGCAACCGCCATGTACTGACCATTGTTTAATCACATTATTTCTTATGTGGGTTTTTTTTTCTCTACATGAGCCTTTAACTTTCGTGTGCATCTTGATAGAGAAGTCATCTTTCGCAGTAGGAAAAACGCTCTGGTCCGGATGATTATTAAGGGTATCATTTGTGCCCAATAGAAGCTTAATATTTAAACTCAGGCTGCCGTTTGCGCTGATAATCTCAATGTACGGATTTACAGTTACACGACAAAAACTGGCAACAACAATTGTGATACAAAGTTGAATCAATCCCTTGGAATAAGATACAAAATTATAGCATGTGGGTTTTCCACGAAACTTAAAAAGGAAAGCTTTACGTTATGCCTTGTAACTCAAAATCTTCCTTCTGAAGTTATATCTAGAAAAGAATTCAATATTCTAGCCTGGACTCTCCTTTACATTTTAAGTATTCCTTACACAAGACCACAACGGTTAGCAGTTTACTTTACCTATCTCACAGACATACAAGTTTAACCTCCCTACGTCCTCAAGGCCTAGATAGCAGCGTTCTGTAAAATCTATTTGATATTTGCATGACTGAGAAGAATGGTATTTGGTGAATGTTTGTCCTTAATGGATAGTAATCTGGTTGAAAATATCTCAATTGAGCGGGAGGGTATTGTGCTTTGCTTAATAAATTGGGTAAAATTCACGCTTGTTTCAAGCAATTGCAACAATATTAGGGATGATGAATTTAAAGGTGTAGCAACCGTCCTCCTCTTACACATTTCCGCATGCAGCTAACTCTACCCAGTTGGGCTACACCAGGGTTGTCCAACGCGTGTATCTACATTGTGGCCCGGCATATTTTCTGGTGTGGCCCGCATGGAGATTAAAGTTAAAACATTTAAGTTAAAATTAGAAATTAAAATTAGAGAATTAGAATTAGAGTTAATAAAATTAAAGTTAAGAAATTAAATGGAGGTAAAAATTTCGATGTGATTACAAAATTACATCGTATTTATTTCGTATTAAAAATTTGAAAACTAACAGAAGAAGCAGACTAACAGACAAGAATCTTGCGGATATCTTAAGAGTTGACTCGGCAACAATAGAAGTCGACGTTGAAAGTATTGTAAAGTGAAAACAGACTTAAACCTCGCACTAACAATTGGGTTTATTAGCATTGAAGAACGCAATGTGCTTTTCTTTTAATTTTTTGGTCTTATTTAGAGCCTTTAAATATATACATATATGTGTTTATATATATATGTATATATATATATATATATATATATATATATATATATATATATATATATATATATATATATATATATATAT
>OLMO02000294.1:3546195-3568702 GCA_900291935.2 Cassiopea xamachana | reverse complement strand
TATATATATATATATATATATATATATATATATATATATATATATATATATATATATATATATATATATATACATATACTTTCTTGTTATTATGCTAAAGATATTCATTTTTCCATCTTCTCTAAAAATTTCCGTCTTCATAATATGTAGCATATAAGTGGCCCTCCGTCTATGGCCTAAATCTAAAAATGGCCCAATGAGAAATAAGGCTGGACTACCCTGGGCTACACGTTGTTTACTTTATAAGAAAGTTTTTGGCTCAGTACTGAAACTCTCTTAACTTTTTCACGATTAGTTTAGAGTTTCCTGTACACTTTAGTTCCCCGACAGCAAGAACAAATCGTGCTATTTACTGAGTATTTTTCAGTCAAACCCAGTTGACTTTGGGCAGTATCAAAGCTTTCTGAAGATTTTCTTAGATACACTTTTTGAGTTTCAATGTTTTGCGCATGCATATCAATGGAAAGCAAAATAGCATCCCGTCATGTGCAACCGCATCTGGCTATATATTTCGGTTAGCCTTTCGGTCACTATCCGCGTTTCATACTCTGATGAGTGTCGGACGAAAAAAAAGCTTTCAGTATGTCAAAAGAATGTTGCCAATTTTTCTTGCTGTAGTAAAGTTCTGTAGTACGAAAAAAACATGTATTTTATCCTGCAACTTTAAATATAAAAATGATGCTACATTATAAGTTGTTCTTTGTTGAAAAAGATGTTATATTGAAGCTTTCAAAACATAATCGAGATTATACTAAAAGGTATGTTATGCGTTGGCAAGTGTTTTCAATAGTAATAGGCCACATGTATCCCATAAAGTCATTTAGCATACCTACTTTGCAGCATAAGCACGCAGCCACGCGCACGCACGTAGCTACGAGCATGTGCACGCACTCACCCAGAAAGTCCTAATTAGCTTCTACATCAGAGTCTTTTTTTTCTTTCAGTGATGCATATGAATAATCGTGATAGACTTTCAGTGCATAAGCTACCTGAAATCCTCTCCCTATGGTGGATTTCAGAAACTAAACCCTTCGTTATCTTTATGCTGGTACGGGTGGAAAAGTCCATCCATAACAGTGGTTTTCCTACCGGTCCAACGTATTACCAGTAAAAATTAAAAAATACATCGATGTTTTGGCACATTCTCACCACTGATCTTCCTAATCAAATAGCAAGATACTGGTTAGATGTTATGTGTTTTTTAAAAGTCTTGCTTTTCAAAATAGGTTATTGTTTCATTTAGGATTAGCATCAGTTTCTGAATGATTTTTGTTGTGAACCTAAGATATAACCAATTTATTATATTGGAGTCAATTTACTGTTTATCACAGGCTGGATTTCAACTGTTAGCGATTGCAGCTGCCTTCTCTAGATGGTTTAATCTTCTATCCAGTTATTATGTTATAAAAGCCACTAATTTCTAAATGCCCGTTAACATACATGCTAGTGAAGTATTGATAAACAATGCAATTATTCATTTTAGTTGCTAATTCGCAAATGCAAGGGAGGATATCAAAGGTTCTTTTGAATGAACTAAACCAATGTGGACCAAGCTTGATTCTTAATAATTCCGTTGCGTGTATTCAAGTTTAAGGCCGCTTGAAAATCACCATCGTTGCTGAACTATAGCCCTTGTTCAATATCTGAAATATAATGTATTATATAACCATTGGCAAAGGATATGTGCAAACCATTGAGTGGAAATAGGAGAATAAGGTTATTACTGTTATCAGGCGATTAGTGGGTGATAGGGACAAGGCCGCCGAGAAGGGGGCAGAGACAAATTACCCCAGGGCCACAAGCTCCAAGGGCCCTCAATACCCAATTCTTTAAGGTCTGGGGGGCTCATAAAGTAAACTAGCAGTAATTTTCCAAATTTAATTTCTAGACCCTTAATATTTTCTGCTCGCTTCGCTTGCAGGGGGTCTCGTCTTTCTCTTTTGCCCCGGGGCCTCAAAGTTCTCTCAGCGGCCCTGGATAGGGAAACAAGGTAGTTGTATCTGCAAAAGCAGTGACGCCATTTTTCAATGGAAATTTTCTTACAGGCAAAACACGCCGAAACAGGTAGTGTCTCGTGGGGCATTGATGGAGAAAAGGGAACCATTGAAGACATGAAAGATTTAGGAATATGGGATTGCTATTCCGTCAAAGTTCAAACTCTGAAAACTGCTATGGAGGTTGGTTCTTTTGTCATTTATTATCTATTATTGGATTCCCTGTTTCATTTAGTTGGCCTAAATTCACTTGCATCTCTGGATATAGGCTAAAATACACGATCAGTTTTTTCATCAGTTGTTACTAACCAGTCTTTTTATATCAGTGTTTATCACAAGTTTAACTGAAAGGTTACACATTAACTGCAGTTCATCTAAAAATTTAAGCAAATCTAACTTTAAGAAAAACTTATATTTGTCGCTTTCCACTCGAAAAACCTCACAACTGTTTGACTGATGAGCAAAAACTGGTGAAGAAACTGATTGTGTGCTAAGAAACCTGTCAAAAAGAAAGCTTGGATACCTAAGGTCGATCATCTAGAAGAGTATCGATCATTGAATGCTCAAGTAATGCCAATCATCTGATGTTTTTTCCTGTTGCAAATGAGTCAGTAAACTGCAATCAACGCACATGAAGATCATCTGCATTGATTCCTTGCACATGTTCTAAGAAATATTCTTTGTTTGTTCATACGACATATTTCTGGTTAATTTTCTCCTATGCACTATTAGTTATAGAGTAGTTTTTGATTTTATTTACTTTCCACCGTCTGTAAATAATCGATTTAGGCTAATGTTGGTCATTAATGACGTAATTCCTTTCGTGAACGGCTCCTTCTCTGCGCTTGTTTGTATCCCTGTCAATGTCTAGAATCACTTCCCACGCAGATTGTATACAGTTTCATTAAATCTTTCTTGATCCCCATTGTCGTTTCAAGGCTTTTTGGGAACGATTCCCTGATTATAGAATGATAGAAGCTAGATAAGAGTCTTGTTTTTTGGCCCACTTACTTGTCTTTTTATCCTTATTCTGGTTGACTTTACCCACCATAGAAAGTAGAAACCATAGTTATTGCCTTGGGTGTGCCGATGGGGGCGTAGGGGCGTAGGGGCGTCGCTCCCCCCAATATTTTCAAACTTGCAAGAAAGCTGGTCAAAAGCTAGCCAGGCAGCAAGAGGGTTGGCCACAGTATTTTCTGTGACCTTTATGTTTTAGTAACAATTTATTGACAATAGTTGGTCAATTGGTCAGAATGCCCCCCCCCCCAACAGAAGGTGTCTCGGCACATCACTGTTTATTGCCAGTAGATGGTATAGTCCGTCATAGTTCAAAGTCTCTTTCTAATAGGCTTTCTTGAACTAATTAATCAGACTACCGATGTTCAAATTTCAAAAAAAAGTTTGCTACTTCTATATGACAAACATTCTACCGAAGATGTCGCACGAGGTCACTTCATCTAAAACCATGGACGAAGATTTGAGAACCGAAGGTTAATCAATAACCGTTAGATTCAGACGTTTCAAGTCTTTTCATTTGGATTAATGTATACATGTTTTTTTCGTAAGAAACCTAGCTTAGTACTGAAAATTTCTTTCAAGAATCTTAATTTAGCGAACTAAATTGCTGTGAAAGTTTTCTTTTATTTATGTATTTATTTATTTACAGTAGGCGTAGATGAATAAATACGTAGCTTGTATGTCAGCTAATTAAAGCCTACTACTTACAACAACCCATATATAAAGTGTACGCAGAACGTGAATATAGCAGACTATATTTCATATAACAAACAAAATTTGCGTCAGTACGAGTTAAATTCTACAGCAATGTCATATTGTTTTGGTACAGCTTTACGTTGAACCAGGTACAGATTTCAATGTGATATTTCAATATTCAATTCTGAAGTTTCTTAGCTCTTTCCTTATAGTTTAAAAAGTTTCTTAAATTTTACGCTGTCTAGTACTAGGTTGCTTATAAAGTGGTTTTTTTTATAAAAAAAACGTATATATTCTTTAAAATTCCTTGCAGACTGCAATGCTGTTGCTACGAATTGATGACATCGTGTCTGGTTCGAAGAAAGCTGGCGGGAAAGAAGGAACTGAAAGTGGTGCTGTTCCCACCGACGAATCAAAAGCTGATTAGGTCTATTTAGGCGAAACTTTAAACTAGGTTTGAATTACAATTATTACTGCATCAAGTTTCAGCGACTGGCACTCTTAGGAATCAACACTGACGGGGGGGGCTGTTTGCTTGAAGGCATCCATCCCCCCGGCTAGTGGATGCTGATTGGGTTGGAACTCAACAGATTGAAGAGCATATGAACTTGAGATAATTTACGTTTTTTTATTGTACAACACTTGTCTGTAGTACATGTAATGTTGTGCAATCCATTTCAACATAACATTTACATTGAAGATTCATGCTTGTCTGAATTTATTCTCCTCTTTTGAGGTTAGGGTGTGTACTCCACCTTAAACTCGTTAAAAACTCTTTAGACTTGAGTTAAAGGGCGCTTTAGAACCCTTTATATTCGTGCATTTTAACAGAAAACTCGTTGACAACTTATCATTTCTGATCAATTCTTTATGGAGAGGATTTTCAGCAGCAGATTTGTTCAGGAAATGGTTTGCCTTTTGACATCTTAACAAAAAAGCACTCCTTATTATTATATTTTTCTCCTTTAACATTCCTTACAAATTCTTAAATTTTACCTACTCATCACAGCACGAGCTCTGGAGATGAAACTTTTTCGTGAAATGTAACTATGATTGCAATAATTATCTCGAACAAATGCGGCTTTAGTCATTGCTGCATGAAAGTCTTTTGCATTAAATTAACTTCATAACCAAACACCGTCAATTGTGCAATGTTTTTTACTCTTAGGTTACGTCCACACTATACCGGATAAATTTTTTTTCGATACAGATGTGTGACGGATCACTTGTGTTCACACTGTACCTGTAGAAAATTAGCTCCTTTGCTTAAACCAGACGTGTCTGCAGGCTACACAGTTTTCAATTCTGATAGGTGCAAAAGTGTACCTCTTTCCTATCTGGCTCAAAAGTAGTGCAGATATCAGGTTCTAAAGCGTATTGGATCAATTCTAATAGTATGAAATCAAGTCTGATCCGCTACACTTTTGTGGTGGATCAGATTCATCCAGTACAATTATGAACGCAGCCTTTATCTCACCAAATTTCTACGAGGAGCTAATGTCAAAATGGTCAATGATCTTCAAGGATGTCAGAAGTAAGGTACATATCAGGGTCATACTCAGTACATGAATCAAAACACCTTGAAATTTCCCTGACTGGTAGTCAAAATCACCCAATTTTTCCCTGACCATCGTTTCGCATATTTCCAAAAAGAAGTTAAGAAACTGGAGTCTGGTAGATTTGACCATACATACGTACTTGATATTTCACAATGCTAAATGATAAGTTCATATTTACTGACAACAATTAGAGCAACGACTTTGCAAACAGCCATGCTAGAAAATGATATGGTAACTAAATAATTTGTTTTCATTGACTTGGATAAAAATTATAGAGAATTCTCTGACTATTTCAGGTTTCCCAGACTTTTTATAAAATGGCCTATTTTCCGGGTTTTCCAGGTTCAGTGTGAACCTTGATCAGGGTGGCCACTCATATTTTGCAATGAAATTCCAGGAGTTTTCCAGAACTTTCCAAGATGATTTCCAGGAGGAAACTCCTCCACAGAATTCCAGAAAAGTCATCTAAACTATTTGTGACATGCATTAGTTGTTACAAATAGCATGATCTATTTCAAGTTGAACATGTAATCAAAAGGGTAGAGACAAGTAGGAATAGCCTAATTGCGAAAAAGCTGGGTGGGTGTGCTAGCACAGATGAGGAAACAGGTGGTTTAAGGGGCTTGCCCCCAGAAAATGTTTTCAGAAACATACTCCCCAAAACGCCGGAAAACACCCCTTTGCAGAACAGCGCAAAAATTGTGTTCCTTTGGGTTGGGTTGCTGAGCTACCCCATATCAACTGTATTTTAAAAAACTGCCTTCCTGGAGTTTTTACATTTTCCAGGAGGTAAATTGCATTCCCAGAGGTTTCGCGTGTTTCTAGGAGTTTTAACATGTAGTTACCACCCTGCTAATATATGCTGACAATTGTAATCATGTTCGAGGTACGTCATATTCCAGTTATCACAATTTTTGCGTCTGTGAACTCCTTACAGAATGGAAATGCTCCTCCAGGTATCCTGTGGACGATGCGAAGCATGCATTTCCATAGGATTCCAAAAGTTGTAAGGACAAAAATCTAGCATTTAGAAAGACCCTGCCTTGTGTACGTTAATCGTCATGCATTCAACCAATGCAAGAGTCGCTCGGGTTTATTTTCTTTATGTTTAAAGATTCAAAGACATTTTCGCTTAGAAAAGTGCTACTTTTCAAGGAAACCCTTCAAGCAACGCAGGGGTTACAGAAAAGAGATGACAACAAATTTCCACATATCACATCATGTTTTTGCAAGCTGCGATTTACATTATGAAAAGACTGCATCAGTTCTTTGCTTATAGCTATCAAATAACCATTAAAAAACTTCTCGAGAATGCTAGAAATCAGGCCGCCTCTACGAAATGGCAAAGTTTGACTTGCCATCTGAACTAACGAATGCGTCTAAATACACAGTACACAACATAATTACCTTCTATTTCTGTACGAGTAAGACAAATAATATCTCTCTATACTTTTTACAAAACTATTTACCTACTTTAAACGTACAATCATTTATAGATCATTATAGATGTATGACTAGTAACAGATACAAAATGGAATCAACAGTCTCCTAAAATAATGTCGGCGATACACGTATGCTACAAATCCTTGAAAATGTCTATGGGTATCTAACCCTCGTTTAAAACGATGCATTTGTTTGGAAGATTTTGTTGAACACCATTGGCTTGGGAAGAAAGTAGAATTTTCAGGTTTTTAGGTCGATTTATAGAAAGCTTTAGAGTCTTCCAGTATTCCAACTACAAAGAACTATTGGTTATCAATGGGGCGTACTCCCTAGTGGTTTTTTTAATAAACCAAGTGTGCCTGGTGGTGTGACCATTCTTTTCAATGAAAAAAACCCAGAATCACACCTTTGTAAAGAGCTGGTTCATATGAAACGAAACGTTCTTCCTGACATTTAGTAAGATCATAAGGCCTCTAGGAGCTGTCCGTAAACTGCTACCACAGCAAGAGATAACATTTAAAAAAGGCTAGCTACAGATTTTTCCCTATTGGAACAAGACTCTAAGGGATACAAAGTTAATCACAATCATACTTAAGTATCTTTTTCATTTCCATTTAATCACCTTTGAGGTGATTAGTGGCCAACAGTAAAAGAAAAAGCTTTCGTTTAGTTCCCTTCCTCCATTGTTAGTATAGGTTCTTAAATTTAAATTACCCCCTCCGTACATACATCATGGACAAACGGATGGCTGTTACCTGGGGTCTGAAATGGTCCATTGGCAAACTAGTACATGGGTATTGTCAATGAAATACTTATCAAGCGGTCACTATCATGCACAAGGAGCGCAATGCAATTTCACCAATTAGTCAAGAAGGAGAAAAAGGCAAACGGAAACCAAATGAAAATATACCAGAGAGGAATGCATTTGAAAGTTGGGCATCTGCAAGATAGAACGAGCATTCACAAGGCTCATCTGCTACAAATAACAATTTTTTCTATAACTGAGAAGCATACTCGTACGAGGTATGAAAGAGGCCTAAATCGAAGAAGTATCGAGCCATACTATTAATCCCAAGTCAGCTAGACGTCACTTCTAAGGTTGCCTTTATACAACCAATTTCTGTCTCGCCGAAGGAGCATTAAGAAACTAGGATCACAAACAAAGAGATTGTGGCTTGGAATCCTATCAATACAATTTGAAATTTTCTAAAACCAAACCAGATCCAATATGTAATATCAAATGGATTCGAATTTGCATTCAAAGCTAGTGTTCACAAATAAGGACTGCGCTCAGACTCTGCCATGGCATTCTCAGTATCCTTGGTCATTCGAGAAACGGGGACAGAGGATAACATACTCTTTATTATCCATGGAAATTACAGGATGCTCCCAATCTATAAAATTGGCGTCTGTTACGTTTCAATAGTCGTTTGTTTAGAATATCAAAAGATGTTGCCCATCTTATCTATATGTTTGATGGAGGTTTCAAAGAAGTGTTCTCTTACTAAAAATCTAAAAAAATCCACACGTAATATAAAATTCGCTATTCCAAGCAAGATTAACAGTCAGGAGTTTATCGTGATGTACCTTTAGCTCTGATTGTAATACCCTAGCTCTAAAGATACATAAGCAAAATAAAAAACAGCTGAGAACACTTGTAACCAGTCGTGAAACACTTGCATTAGAAATAGGAAAGGTAAACAATCATACCCCAAAACAATACCCCAGATGGTATCATTCTTGTAAAACAGGGTTGAATGTGAGAAGGCAAGCAGAAGGCAATTGAGTTGTGTTTAAAGAGGTGAATAGCAATGGGCGGTGATCGTTCTTGAATTTCGTCGTAACATAAAACCATTACCAATTTCTATGTCAAATAAAGAGTTGCTGATGATGATTATACGTGGGCAACTGAACCACGTTTTAATCTCGATTGGTTAGAAATCAATCCAAGAAATATTTAATTTCGAGAGAATACGCTGAAAATGAACGTTGAAGAAAGTTTAATAAAACGCATAGATAAGACATCAAACCAAGATGCTGTTTCGAGATAAAGTCAACCGATAACGGAATAATATCAATTATTGCATGGGCTCATATGTTTCAGCATTCATGCTTTTCAGGGCATGTTTAAATTCCTACAAAAATGTCGATTTTTAAAGATTAGTAGTGTGACCGCTGGTGAAAAATCGGACTCGCTATTTGTAAATGATCATTGCTGTTTGCAAGAACATTTTGGTTAGCTGTAAGTGAAAAAGCAACGCGCCCTTCGTAGGTACTCCATGTTGCTCCATGGACTAGTTCTTCACGATTATCGTCTCAACTAAATTCACCTCGCTTTCCCATGCATGAATTTTTATCAACATCTATAAAATCTATATATACATATACACTAATATGCCAGGTATATAGGAGCCTAACACATTGTAATACTCAAGTGATTTTGGATCCACCTTCGTAATAAAAGTAGGCTCCAAAGAATTCCCACTGCAAGAACTGAGAGCTATTAATACAGAGATGCCTAAGGTGAATCTGAGCTGCTCCGAATGATCAATAATTCAAACTTTGCAATGTGTATAAAGGATTCTCAACGTATATTCCCCTAAAAAGCCTATTTTCACGATTTCATTTATTACAAAAAGTGCCAAATGCTGCTTACTTTCAAATCACCTTGAAAATCTAACGGGAACAATTGCATGCTTAGCTCCTATACCCCCAATAAGCTAATAAATTTCCTCTAAGAGTGGCAGGCAAGTAAAGCCTCTCTCAACTAAGTCTGGTCACTACAATTCTAACCAAACTAACTGCTTTCTTAAATGAGAGCTAATAACAACTGTTCAGTATTAATAGCGAAAGATTACCAACGCCAACTCTTAAAGAACTGGCCATGACAACTGAACCAAAACACATAAATGCCCCTTAGAGGGCACACTAACATAACTGACGTTGAAGATTCCTAAGGGTTTCCCAAAGTTTGTGTCTACTCTAGTTCCGTTGGGTATTAGCACATGCAACCATACATTAAGCCACATGATCAGTTCATAGAAAGAGCAGTTTCTTCAAAGTCTCTAAAATATATCATATTCAGTAACCCCTATAGTGCTTTCGATTCATAAACTTGAGGTTCAGATGTATCAAATAGCAACTGAATGACGTCATGCCTCTCGGTTTAAGATAGCAAGCTGTTCCTGTCATCGACTTCACGAATGAAAAGTGGTTTTTTTGTAATGCAGACCTGGTAGCAAGAACAGAACGAAGACGATATCATATATCTATTTCAGGCACGTTGAAAATCGAAGTAGACCTGGATGTCGAGGTGATTTGTACAAGTGGCATAAATAGACAAAGAAGCCAATATACACTTGGGTTATTCTTAGCTCTCAGCGGCTACGATCCTTGTCACGCACAACGGACCAATTCCGGTTATCATCGCGTCGGCGGATAACTATCAACGGGAGCTATTTAAGCAATGGTTGCTGTGCACAGCGCCTTATTGATCTCCATCATTAACTAAAAGGGCACCGCGCAAACATTACCGCTTCACCGCCTCGACACATCTAGGAATTCAGATGTTGAGAGATAAGCCCCACTTAATTCTACACCCTTTTCCCAGTTATGTTCTCGGCTTTCCTTTTTCATATCTCATCCCACAAGGTAATCAAGTCGTTTTCACGTAATCCACAATTTCGACCCCCACAAATGGGCACCCAAACTGTTAACTCCTTCATAAGCAGCCATGTGCAAAAAGGCCACACAAATGTTTCCCGCGCGGTCGATCTGCATTGTTTGCAGCTGTTGGACATGCCTATACTTGATCTAAAACGCTGGCAATGTCTCGTTTCCCACCAGTTTCATTGGCTAGAATCAGAAAGACAACAATAACGCCCACCTGCTAGCGGCTCCAAAAATTATGCCTTGCGCGTACAGCCATTGAACTGCCTCTTAACAATGATCAGGCATCCTCCCAGTTCTGCTAATAAACATTCTTTCGTGCACAGCATAGGACACGCAACGATATCGTTGACCTTTGACTCGTAAAGCGCACGAAATAACAGCGGCACCTTAATCAACTTTTCATCGACATTCTATTGCTACCAGACGAACATATTTAATTGGCTTAAACAACAATCCAGACTCTATGCCATATTTGAGGCATATTCCGTGTGTATACAAAAATGCATCGTCGGGGAATGTTTGCTAAAACAACAATGCTTGAACTATGCGCACTGCCACATCTACATACATTAATTGTATGCAAATGTCAAATTGGGTATTGTAGAAATATGTCAAGGAATTTCTATACACACCTACCAAAACCATGCACTGTTTTTGAGAGCGTCTTCGCATGAACTTTGTCTTGCGTTGACACTTTGATAGAAAAAAAGTTTCCTAGAAGCTCAAGGAATGGCTGCACGTGCTCCTCTACGAACTAAAGCTATCATTCTAAAGTGCCGGCTCTCTTAGTGGACAAAGGACAACTATGACAAAAGTACAATACATGGAAATGCGTACCACGCATGGGGAACCGGGGGCACAGGGGCAGGTGAACCCATATTTGTCAACTTTCGATCAAAGTGCCCCTTGGCAGCTATCAAAGATAAAAGCTGCGCCCCCTCCACAATGTTCCATAAACTTCTTTTTTATAAGAATAAAGTTTATAAGAATATTAAGACTCAAAATTGCTGAAATTTAGGGATAATTTAAGAATACTTTGAGGCTCAAGCCTCATCAAGACATAAGAACTTTCTTGCATCAGTTATAATACTGCTTTCAGATTTACTTATGCATTATCGATACAAAATATAAACTCTTGCTTAGTTGTATGATGTAGTAAAACATCAACAATGATTGGAATATATTCCTTAAATTTCTAGGCGAAGTTACACCATTGGAATTTAAGAATAATTTCAGAATAATCCTAGACTCAAAATTAGAAAAAGTGTGCAAATCCTTGAAATCACACGAAAGGAATAAAAAACTAAGAAAAAATATGAAAACATATTTTTGGCGATGTGGAACTCAATAAGCTCTGAAATTGAGATCAGCTGTCATGATCGAAACCTTGTCCACTAAGAACACCGTATGTAGCAAAACCAAGACACTAATAGTATTGGGCCATTTAATGGCTGCATTCCATGGAACTACTTTCAATGCTTCTCCTACTCTATGGCGCATTCTAATGCTACCTTCATTGGGAAGAGACTCAGCTGCACAATTTACTTTTTATCTCAAGTACATTAGGGCCTGCTGCCCATGTACGCTGTCCAGTTTGACGCTGATGTCCCGGACAGAAGCATGTCCCTGATCAGGGTTTCTATTGGTGTTTTTCCTACCAAACGTACAAAGAACACTTGCTCTATCACACTTTGGTTCACAGTGCGAATAGAAGGTAGCCTCAATAAAAGCTTACCTAGTCGGCTTGGTTGTGTTGGGTATTGGCTGCGCATATAGTCTTCCAGTGCGCACTGACATTTTTCTTGCAAATTTTCAATATAGGTTGGATCTGAAAGACCAGGTGCATCTAGAAAAAACGAGATAAAAATGATCCATGTGATGACTTTTGTGTGCCTAAAGTTGAAACATTGAGAGCTCTTTCAAGGATAATACTTTATTGTAAACAACACTACAATGAAGTGGACAAACTTAAGTAATAGGCGATGACCGAATATCAACATATAATTATCAACTATTTCTCTAAACAACAAAAACAAAGTAAAAGGAGGGGGTTAGTATTTTTGCTAGAAAAGCATAGATTGGGGGTTGTTAATAGTTGGGGGATCAATGCTCAATAGACAGGATAGAGATTCAAACACTTCAAAATTATTGCAATTAGTTGTTAGCACTGTATAAGGTATACAGTTTGTGTTGATTTGCGTTCATAAAGCCAATGCATTTTACATAATTATCCTTTTCAAAACCTTGAATTCCTTAGGTGAGTGAGCTGGGGGCTGGATAGTTTTCAAAATTGCTTAGTTGTGAGAGTGTTTAAGAAATGGAAATGGGTGAAGAAATTTGCAAAAATCTGAAGTCAGGGGCACCCCTACTATTCATTGCTAAAAAGTAAGCATTTCCGCTATTTTGTTGATGTCATCTCTATTGCGCAGAATTTATCAGATTTAAGGTCCCTGATGATGTATTTCCTTCTGTTTTATGATTGCAAGTGAAAAGTATCTAGTTATTCTAACTCCATCATATGTTCAATGTCATTTGAGAATTTCGGAACAAGCACTATATGGTAAATGCTGGTGGGAACAGTAACATTAATTTCCTAGGCTATCATAATTAATCAAATTTTGTTCCACGCCACAACAAACAAACTATTTTTGACCCAATTTCTTATGCTAGACGTAGTTGTAATAAAATTTATTTTCCAGGATTATCTAATTAGTTTGTCTACAATGAATGCAATTGAACAGTTTTTGGCCAAACGCAAAACATACTATTTAATGTGATTATCAAGCTATACGTTCTTTGAAAACACTGAAACTCAAGCTCATCTGAGTAGCTTTATCAAACCTATACACGCTTTTTGTATCAGGAATCATTCAATAAGGAACCTTCATGAAGAAGGCTAGTTTTACAGAACTTATGTTAATCAAGAAAAATCTCTAAGGAACTTTGTCAATATGAAAAAGTTTTATAACTGCAAGAAATCAAGAATTAAGAGACAGGTTCCACTCATTTGTGGACCCTATCATTTGTAAGAGACAACTAGCACAGATGCATTTACAAAAAGGTCTTTCCTACCTTCTTTATGCGTTTGGTATTGAGTTCTGGCCAGAACCAAGAACAAGGAATATTCGGAACTATCCCTTGTGCTAGGCTCCTTATCAAAAACGTGTATTTATGTTTATGTCTAACAAACCATACATCATAAAAAATTCTCCATTTAATTTCCATTTACTACTGAAGTTAAGGCTGTTCTCTGATGCCAAAAATTCGAAGAGAAAATGTAGTATGCAGATGATTGCGAACAGCTTTCCAAAGGAAACAGACGACATGGGCGTTGCCACCAAAGGGAGTGGTTCTTATGCAGGCATGGCCTGCTGAGGGCCTTCCAGTTAGTAATGGCTGGCACCACCCCCAGCCTATTGAGCTGCAAGTAAAGAATCACTGCTGCTAAGCTACAAATGAATCTTATCAGACGTAACCTTTATCTTCTAGTGAATAATATATCCACCCCGAATTGCATAACACAAACAAAGTTTTCCAATTCTGCTATTGATTATCAGCAAATAAGTTGAAAGTCATGTTAAATTTCTCACATGGCAACTGGCTATAGGGAGAAAGGAGCACAATAAAATGTTCAAAGAGTTATTGTACTTGTCATTCCGGATAAAGTGAGAATGACATCAGGCTTTATTATACTGGGTAAAATATACCATTCTTTTTGCTAATTGCATCAATGTGAAAGCAAAAAAAGTAAAGGCATTATATGATTTGGACTACTAATCAAGTGTGAAACAATACGAACAGGTACCTGGGGGCGGAAGGCTCCAGCTCCCCACCAGCAGGGCCACCAAAGGAATTCAGAGGCCCTGGGGTACAAGAGAAGATGAGGTGAGGCCCCCTGCAAGCAAAGTGAGGAGAAAATTTTCAGGGTCTAAAAATTAACCTTGGAAAATTACTTATTACCTTTGGAAAATTACTGCTGGTTTACTTTATGAGGCCCCCAGCCCTCAAAGAATTTGGTGTTATGAGGCCCCTTGGACCTTGAAGCCCTAGGCCAATATGCCCCCTACTTCCCCTTCTTGATGGCCCTGCCCACCAGCTTTTTCCTTGTGTATGATGTCATACAAGAGATAGCCTAACTATCTAAAATAGGATGTAGTTTGATATTCAAAAAGGGGTTTTCTTTCAATTTAAAGGCATGTATCTCAAAAATTTTCAGGAGCTCCACCCCTGATCCCAAGTTCTACATCCCAATACGAGCTTGCCACTCATCCCCAATCCCCAGCATCCCTGATGAACACAAAAGTTCACCAGTTCAAAGTAAGTTGTATTCATGTGACGTGCAGATGTGCACGTTTGGTGTAGCATAGGGCTTTCTGATGCCAAATAATAAAATAACTTATCAATTGGTGAAATCAAGGATCACTAAATATATTTATTGACTTTGCCAGACAACCAGGGGTTTGTCCGTAATGTCTGTTGTCGGTATTAAGAAACCAACTTCTGCACAAATTGTCATAGTGGGATAAATTATATGAAATGCCAACATGGATACACTCTTTAGGTATGAAGCAAAACCAAGAGAGCAAATCACAACCTCCTTTTGTAGCCAGAGTGAAGAATGTATTTATAGGGCAGCTTTAACTATGAATATATAACTATCATGTTTAAATCCTAGGCAACTTCCTGATAGGCAGTATTTGCAAAATGAGGACATTTAGTGGCTCCAAACAAACCCCACACTTGATCTATGTATACAAACATAAACATAATTAACCCATCTAATGAAAGTAAGATACACAAGTGAATAATGATGCTTACTAAGACTAAAGAAATAAATGGAAAATGTCAAGTGAACAATTCAATACATGTGCTCTCATTTTTCTCAAATTTTTATATGAAGTGCCTTTTTCAGCAAAAATATCTGCTCTGTTTGGCCTAAGGGGTTGTCCCTGAATGCATGTGCCCACCTCTTCCCTCTTCACTTTTGAGTTCTTCCTACTGCCCTAGCCCAGTAGTTTACCTAGAAATAAATTTCCCTTACAAATAAAGTAGTAATAAATAACTCCTTGGACTTACTTGCACTACTTACTTCCTTTATTTGGCCCTTTCCTAACATCCTGCTAAGGAAATACACTAGAAACCTTGAAGTTGTGTCAGATGCAATAAACATGATTGCAGTTTGATGCCACATTGCATTTTTGAACCTTCTACTCAATCAGCTCCCTACAGTTATGGACCTCCATTCCAAGTAAACCAAACATGAGAATTTGCTAAGGATACACACCTATGGCGACCTAAATCAGTGCTAACATTAAAAGCTGTTTTAGCAAACTTTAGCAGCACATGGAATAAATAATATATCTAGAACCAGGATCACCAAGAGGAGGCAGGGGCAACTGTCCCCAGAATCTCAAGTTAAAAGGGGCCTCATAACACCAAACAGTAATTTTCCAAAGTTGATTTCTAGGTACTGAAAATTTTCTGCTTGCTTCATTTGCAGGAGGCCTTGTCTTTCTCTTTTGCTCCCAGAGCCTCAGAAGTCTCTCAGTGGTCCTGTCTAGAAGCACCTATATTCCCAATAAATGCTAAGGTACAAAACTGCAAACCATAGCTTAGGCTCTGTTGCAACATGAAAGTATAAGAAAAAGAAACTCTATCTTCAATTGAAAGACACTCTATTTTTGGTCATACATTCATTTCCTTCTTAGACTTATGGGATAAACTTCAGTCAAAAAGCAACTGAAGCTGTGAACAGATGCACTGAAACAATTAAACAGTTGTTGCACTTTGGACAATAATCAGACATGACAGTATACTAGAGCTATGATGACGTAAAGCACAAGGACATTTGTTGGTATCAAATTACATCCAGAAAATCTTCACCGATGTTTACATCGAAGAACTGCAAACATTCATTATATGGCAAACCATACTTAAACATTTGAACAGCAGTTAATCCTTCAATTAACGTCAGACTTTCTTTTCTTATGCCAGAACATTCAAACACTTGCTATTGCACAAAAATATCTTAAAATTGTAGCTAAAAGTTTGCTACCAAGTCAAGAATTCACAATATTTTTAGAACAGCATTAAAACTCCCTAGTGTCTAAATATCATGAATTTGTATATTTACAAAAAGCATATGATGCTTAGAGCAAATTATACAGACTACCTGATACACCCAAAGAGCAATCATAAGCTCTAGATAGCAAAGGAAAACATGATTTTCTTAAGATTTGAGTCCCACAATAGAAAGATTGTTTATGATGAGTCTGCAAGCCTATGCATGTTCAATAGCCTACAAACTGGATATGGATAAAATTTAACAATTTCACATGTAGGAAGTATTTCTGCAAAATAATGTGGAACATAGACAACTTCCTGGGTGCACATTAAGAGGATTTCATCCTGACATGTCTAACTGTTAACTATTCTTAGACTACCATCTACATTTTGAAAACATCAGTTTCATTTATTATTTCAAAATCAAAATTGAAAGAGTTCTTTACCAACAATTATAAGCTGTGATATTATACTAACATAATGGATATCTTTAAATTATCTAATTTCTAGAAGCACCTTCTGGTGTTGTATTTTGGTTACATTTCTTTTGTCATATTGGGGGGGAGGGGGCTCTCTCAATTAATCTTTCTATTAGAGAGTCCCCCTTAGACAGATATATCTAAATGCATGATATTTTGGGTTATGGGTGTGGTTATATAGCATTTTGTAATAGTATTTTTAAACAATGAAAAAATAAATATTCAAAAGTATGAAACCTTCCCTGCTAGTAGAGGAAGAAGTGCAAAGCTTGGCATATCAAATGAAGCGGCACTAAAAAAATTAAGAGCGACCACGAACGAAACCCCGCCCAATTTATATATACTACAATACTTTTGAGAGGAATATTCAAAGCGTAAAAGTATAAGTTTAAGCAAATTTTTCAGTTAAATGCTATAAGCAATGCATAGCTAAAAGGATAAAGAATTCCTTACCAGGTGTGAAAAGAACTATCGCTTTTAGGCAGGCGTATTCTGCAGGATCAACGTGCATGTTTTTTAATTTATCCATCTGATCTTGCAATATCCTGATATGATCCATAAATGATATGATTCGATCGTTGATGGGGGCGCTATGCACTCCACCAGCAGCAAGCAAATGGGCAACTTGAATTGGCATTGGGCATTGAGCAGCATTCAAAATGAACAACTCTTTCCAGCTGAGCCTCAGCAATGCCACTTGGTCTGAAACACCCAAATCAGGGAAAAGTGGTATGCTTCTTGCCCATTCAACAGCGGAAAACAGAAGACGGGCGGCAAGCTCACAAACGTTGTCGATGCCCATGACGTAACTTGGAAGGCTTACAGAATTCTGGATACTCCTTGTGGTTGGGTAAGGTTCTGCTCTCATTAAGAGAGAAACAAACCCAGAAAGTGATGGATAGCCATTAACAACAGCCCCATTTACCAAGCTTACCGGCACAGCACTTTGGGCTGGCGATGATGACATTCTTCCGCGTTGAACCGCTGCGGAAAGAAACCTGAATTAACTCTGAAAATCATGGTAATTTGCAATCAATGCGCAATTATCAACATCCTATAAATAGAAAAAGAATATTGTGTATAAAAACATCAAGAAAGCTCTGGACTGTCCAAATGAACAACGTGGACAAAAACTGTAATTGGATACTCTCAAAATGGCTGCAGCGTGTTATACTTAAATCCACGTTTGAGCAAAATCATAAACTTTGGGATGCAACTACCGATCACTTGACAACATAGCCAACATTTTACAAGTGAAAAATCAACTTCACCGGTACCTGGATCGTTAAATAACCCGTTATACAGCATGGTGACTGTCCGTTTGAATGTTAAGTGGACGAAAAGGCGAGCTCTCCTTACTGGCGAGAAGTCCAGACAGCTTTCCAGACAATCGAATTGTCGCAATCATTTAGCTATGGCGATCCAACCTACCTTTATCGCCCGAAATGTTGCATCTTGAACAACAACAAGCAAGTGATCGCAACTTGAACTCGAAACTGCCTGACCAAAATTGCGCGCACTAAATCACAATACAAACAAGGCTACTCACTGGGAATCTACATCAACAAAGTGGCTAGGCCACACGAAATCGTGCAGCAAGATAGCAATGGCCTACTCGTTATGAACGAAGCGCCAGTCGCTGTCTCAAGGGAATTGACGAACGTTACTTACCATCTTTTCGCATGCCGACTTTCAGGCATTTCTTCAGTCTGCAGAACTGGCATTGGTTTCTATGGTGTTGATCAATTGGGCAGCTCCTCGACGCTCTACATGTGTAAGTTAGATTCCTGCGTACGCTGCGTTTAAAGAAACTTTTACATCCCTCGCAAGTAAAAACACCATAGTGCTTGCCAGAGGATTTATCACCACAAACGGCACATTGTATCTGTTGACTTTCTGTCTTTGATTCGTCCTCGTTGACCCCATTTTCCCGCCATACTTGCACGTCGTTTGACGGCATCTCCTAAAAGTTTTATTATTACATACAGTGAAAACAAAAATTTGCAAAGACCATACGTCCACCATAGGTAGGTAACTCAACAATTTGCTGCAACGAGGTATTACGCAACATATTAAAATCTCATTATCTGACCTGCTTCGGAGAATCTTGACTAGCTTGACTCTCCATTTTACAGGTTTGTTTCCGTGACCTCCAGGGGCAGATGCCTTCTGCGTACAGTCAACAAAGAAGCCTTTACCGTAGTTCCTCCGGCCGCCAGCAATTAGACAATCGTGACACTGTCTGAAACGTCTGAACTTTGACATGATAAGAGGAACAAATGTCGGGTTGTCATGCCTACCATAACCATATTTGGGCATTGGTGTCATTAAAGTTCAAGGGTTTTATTCACAGGTGATTACGAATTGCATTTATGGACCGGCGAAACGAGGCTATCAGCATGTAACTTCATTACATGTAATACAGGAAATGCTAGAAGCTTTTTTGGATTATTTCTTAAAAAGTGGATTTTCTTTTGTAGTCGGAAAACACTCAGCTAATAATCCTGGGTGGTGTATGGGCGAGAAAACTCAAAATTCTATTTTTGGTCATCAGTGGCAAGTCTACAACGGTGACAAGTGTAATTTGTGTAACGGTTAGTGTAACGGTTTGGGCTGTAATGGTGATATACGTGATATCAAATACTTATTTATTTCGTACCAGAAATACGCCAAAGTATTCAGCCTCTCTTGCAGTTTTTCGGAGGCACTCCGAAAGGAAACAGACCTTGAATTTTCATCTGTTCTATGCTACTATCAATATACACAAGCGTAGAAGAGCGGGTGGTGGGTAAGCTGCAACCCCCTTGACTGGACAGAAACCCCCTATATTCGGGCAGTTTTTCCTGAAAGAGTAATAGGGGAGAGTCGGAAAACTTTACTGACAGCGCTCCAGATCACTATTATCATTCGGATAGAAGTGTTACGCTCCCCTAAATTTGCCTATGTCAATATGATGGGTGTACCACTCGTAAAAAGTGTTCGAGATTTTTATGATTGTCATTATTTTGCTCACAGAGCATGCAATCGTTCATAAGAATATCTAACTCTTTGCTGAGCCTCAATATTCCTAAATTTTTCTGTAACTTCATCTGAAAATCAAAGGAAAATATTAAGATATTTGGTGCTGTCTTACTTCATCATGGAGCAAGACAAAAGTGGAACAGAATATTAAATACTGTATGCATACTGCAAAAGTTAATTTAGAAACATGACTATTACTCAGATGCACAAAATCCTTGAAACTTGAACCTTGCATTATCCTTAAATCACTCTTAAAATTCAACGATTTTGAGCTTTTATATTCATATAAACTTTAGTCTTATAGAACAAAGTATGAACATGAGATCCTACCGAGTGATAATACTGATAACAGAGTAAAACTGAAATACATCATAGAAGACAGTACTTGTAATGATGCACTTTTTTCATATGAAAAAGCTTATAGGAATAGTAAGGCTCAGAAACGCTTAAAGTTTAAGAATAACTTAATAATCATTATTCTTAAATAAAACAGAGTTTCCATATGGCAAGGCTCAAGTTAATTAACGCTGAATATCTCTGAATATATCTGAACTTCATTTCATTGAATAAACATAATAGTACACCTCACTAAATTTTTGATGCCTTTGATTTTCAGATGAAGCTACAACTTTGGCACTTAAGAGCGATTTAAGAATAATCTAAGACTCCATGCTAAAGCAAATTAGGAAGATTGAAGCCCAGTGAAAAATTATGTCTTCCCATAAAAATAGAATGCAGAGTAAGAATGCCATATATGTTCAGCGATTTTTACGTCAATCCGATCTCTTCAATTGGTTGTTTTATATTTCGAACAGATGCATGCAATAAAGAGGAAAACAAACTTATGCTTAGAGAAGACAGTAAATCTTGTTCAATCCGCACCACATAGATGTCAAAGCTGCAGCAAAAGTTGCCTGCAGTTGCTAGTTGGCATAGTACGGAAAATCTCATTTGTGTTGATGAAAAATCTGTATAAGCCTCTACAAAGTTTGAAAACTCCCAAAACATCTTTGAAGACAATATTTAAGTATCCTTGAATTCTCAAGCATCTTCCTCTGAAAATATCAAACTTCTTGAAAGAATAAGAGTCGGTACAATACTCCAAAAACGTCAAATGGTCACGGAGACTTGGATGCTGCGACACAATGGAAAACTAATCTTCAATCCCATTTTAGGAAAGGCCCTGATAACAAGACTTTATTTTTGACTACTTTATCCGTCTTTCCCTCAACTCAAACACGAGATATGTGTAAATATGTCTAACTGTTTGAGCCCGGAAGAAAAGTTTTATTAATTCAGAGCTAACACTGTTTGGTCCAGGGGTGTTAAAACCGAAAACCAATGTCTCATTTGGTCTTTCTTGGCAACAAGTAACGATTTGGTTAAGCTTTTTAATGAAACAGGCTTGTTATTACATCATCCAATCACTTGGTTAGCTAATCAACCGGTTCTCCTATAAATGGATCAGTAATTCAATAAATAATTAAATAACCCACTTCGGTAATAGAAAACCTTCAGTTGATGGTCTCAGGTCATTTCAAGAAATTACAGACTCAAACGATGTAGAACCACTCAGAGGGGAAAAACTTCCCCCAGCACCTCAAAGCCTAGAGGCTTCTTAACTCCCAATTTTTCAAGATCAGATAAGATTTTGTATTGATATTGCAAAAGTACATTTGAAAGCAATATTCTAACTAGGGTACAAAAAAGTTCTAATATCTTGATGAAGCTTGAGCCTAGCATTATTCTTAAATTACTCTTAAATTTCAGCGATTTTGAGCTTTAATATCCTTATAAACTTTATTCTTATAAAATTTGACAAGCCTTCATCAAAATATATAATTGAAAGACCATGAACATATCGATACGTTGTAGCTATTTCATTTTCCGTCTCAGAAACAAGCCCGGACCAACCCCGCATTATTACAATTCTAGTCACTGCTTATTATCATTATTTCTTTTTTTTGTTTTTGTTTTTCGTATATGCTCAAATTGTAGAAGTATTAGTAATAGCAATTGTTGTTTTTACACTTTCGTTCTATTTAACTTTGTTTTTTTTGTGACACGTAGAAATGGCAAATAGCCAATTATTATACACTACCTAGCATTAGAGAGGTGTATTATTGTATCGTAAAATATATTCAATTATATGAAGTTTGAAAGAAAATAATTAAGAGTGTATTCAGGTGGTGGAACATACTTTTAGGTGTCTTCTTCTGAGCTACTGAATCAGAAGCATAATTGCAATTCACCAATATATTACTGAGTCACAGAGTTTTGTGAATTTAAGAAGATCGAAGTAGGGGATTTCGATTTTTTTAGGGATCTGTCAATAATATTGGCATGAGTATTGGAAGTGAAGTCAATGAGTAAAATTGACAGCGTATAGTACTTCTGTATACCACCGGAGTGAATTCTTGGGGCAATGCCCCAGTAACATAGAAATGAACTATGACTTGAGTAAAAACAGCTAAAGTCAGTGGCGAAGCTAGGGTGAAAAAGTTAGTCCTGCCCCTTTGGAATGAAAGGAAAACACATAAGAGGGGGTCTCAGCATTATTCTT
>OLMO02000294.1:3535686-3546095 GCA_900291935.2 Cassiopea xamachana | reverse complement strand
AACATCACTAATGGCAACTGCAGATCTATCAGAATTAACATCAAAAAGTTTCAGAAACCTCTCAACCAATTCACCTCCCCTATCCAGACGAATAATGACACTGAGCTGCTCCTTAGTAGAAACATCGGTTGTTTCATCTACCTGAATGCTCAAGAATCTACAATTTTCAATTTCCTTGTCAATCTGATCTTGGATGACAGAACCTATGCATTCAATGAAATAATTTTTAATCTCTGAAGAAACGCCAGTAAAAACACCAGAATGTACCCTTTCACCTTCTGTCAACTCCCTATGGAGACGACGTTCAAAGACGGAATCAAATTTTGCAAAGCATTCAAGTAGCTCTCAATAATTTCCCTTATTAAGGCCATCTCTAGATTCATCGTGACACCTAAAGGCTAATTCTTGTTTGCTTAAGAAGAAAATAGCTTTAGTAATGGTTTTAAGCGTCTCTCTGTTCTGCCTTACCTGCTCATTATGGCGCTGCACCTCTTCTCTTCTCGCTCTTGAGAATAGGATATCGACCCTTTCTGTAGCATCAAAGGTCTTCCATTTCTTATAGGCCTCCAAATGGCAGTTCGATCGCCCATGCTTTCTGCAATCGGAAAGAAAACAACGCATATCGGCATATCCTTGTCTTGTCCACATTTGGGATTTTCCTGGAGCAAATAAAGGGCACGGCCAGCAAAACAATCTTTGTAAATTAGTTGAGCCACAAAGCCATTCTTTCTTCGCATAGCATGCATCCTTAAACTGGCGATTGGCAGTTCTAGGCCCTAGTTTTGGCTGGGGCTTCTTATGCTGCAAGATCTCCTTCTGCTCACCAACAGTTCTTGCACTGAATGATTTCTCTATAAGTTCAAATAATGTCTTCAGCTACTCGGCTAGTTTCTACAGCCAATTTGGAAAACTTAGGACTACTGTCCACAGCTACAACGTAACTTCAAAACGAGGTTTTGACGGATGAAAAGTTTCCTACCTTTCAAAGTAGTTAGGAGCTACCATCAAAAAGGCTTCTAAGGCAATGACGTGTTAAGCCCTTCAGCCAATCAAAATGTTCAATTCCAGCGCAGCTCCATGACATCGCAGCAGTAATACCGTCCTAGCTCCTACCAGTAAAATATGGTAGGAGAACGGTTGTTTTTTCCATTGTGAGGTAGTACAGGCACAAAGACGTGCTGAAACATTCTTTTGTTTGAGCTTCTACAAGCTCCTACCATCTCAGATGGTAGGAGTTGGGTTCAAAACAAAGATATTCTTTGGTAACCAATTAAAAGTAATTTCATAAATGGTAAAACAAAAGCTGTGTTGAATGAGTTCGCTATGAAATAACGAGCTAACGGGTTGGGAAATGTTACCTTCGCTTGAAAATTAAATTTTAGCCACTGTTCAAAAAAGTTGATTTTATTAAAATATTTTAGTCCTACTGGGTAGGACAGGCAGGACCTCTAACTTCGCCACTGGCTAAAGTACGCTCTTTTTTTATACAAATAGAGTTTGTAAGAAAATGAGGCTCCTAATTACTGAGAGTTAGGAACAATTAAGAATGATGCAAGGCTCAAGCGTCATCAAGTCTGAGCTATTGCTTTCAAATAACTTGTTCGTGATCAATGCAGCATTTCTTGTTTTGCTCCACTCTAGCTTTGTTTTATGGTGAAGTACTCTCAGGTGCAAATAAGCGTTCCCCGCCTATTAATTTTTTGATTTGTTTCCAACTCCCAGACAATATTTAGACCCCCCGGTTATTACTTTTGAGGAAATATACTTTTTACGTACCCCTCATTTCATTTCCTTTCTTTATTAGTACTATTAACGCCCAACTTGCATGGAAAAATAGGATGCTGCTGTATATATTTTAGCTTTATGCTTTCTGACAACCTGTCTTTCCATCGCTCTATAATCAGTCAAAGTCATTTCTCACATTCCGACCCCCGTTTATTTTCACCCCCTCCCATTTATTAAATTTTGGAATTTTTTCCAACCCCCTCTTTACTATGACTCCCCGGATATTTGGCACTTCAGAGTAAAACATCATCAGAAAACTGATTGTTTTCCTTTGGTTTTCAGACGAAGTTACACTTTTGGTACTTTAGAATAACTTAAGAATAACCCATGGCTCAAAATCAATAGAACTCAATTAACAATATTGAGTCTCTGCAAAAAAATTAGAAAGTTTTAGAAAAAGGGATTGTAATCTACACAGTGGTATGATCAACTTAATAAATGCGCCTAAGATTTTGGAGGTTCAGCCTTCCTTTGAATGTAAAGTTATTAAAAAATTTTCTGAAATATCTCTACGCTCTCTTTTTATAAGAATATTGAGGCTCAAAGTCACTGAAATTTTAAAATAATGTGAGGTTCAAGCTTCATCAAGAAATAACAATTTTCTTTGTATCACAGTTATAATATTGCTTTCAGATGTACTTTCGTATTATC
This sequence comes from Cassiopea xamachana, assembly GCA_900291935.2. Classification (NCBI taxonomy): domain Eukaryota; kingdom Metazoa; phylum Cnidaria; class Scyphozoa; order Rhizostomeae; family Cassiopeidae; genus Cassiopea; species Cassiopea xamachana. The sequence continues at coordinate 3,543,659 of OLMO02000294.1, read as the reverse complement.
TATACAGAATATAAACTCTTGCTTACTTTTATGATTTAGTAAAACATAAACAAAGATTGGAATATATTCCTTAATTTTTTAAGGGAAGTAAAAGCTCAAATCAAAAAATTTAAGAATACCGAAGCTCGTGGGTGTAGGAGGACGTCAAATTTGGGGATGTACACGTTCTGTAAACTTTCTGCCCGAGTTTCCTATTGTTCTTTCAGAAAATTTGCCCAAGTGAAACGGACCTCTGCCCATCTTGTGAGGCTGCAGCCCCCTGCCCCCGCCTCCTACGCTTATGCTGAGGCTCGGCAAAATGCTGGATATTCTTTAAAAAAAGAGCGTACTTCGGTCAAAATTTGCAAAATTAATTCATCATTTGTTCATATTGCAATACATATAGCGCTATAGCCTAGCGCATGCTTGGTGTTCCGTTCAAGATCGAGGAACCAGTTGAAGCCCCCTTTGTTAAAAATTTAGCACTACACCCCTACCGACATGTTACAGAATCACTGGCGCGAGGTGATCATTATGTCAGCATTACTATGTAGCTGAAACATTGCCAGCTGTTTTGGGGACAATTAGGGAACACAGAATAGAGAGCTTTGTGGTTGGGATGTTACGCCCCCGCACTCTCTTCTCAGACACGCCCCTGTATCCATTAATAAAGAGCTTTTGTAGTTCTCGTTTGCCACCATCCATCTTCAATGACATATTCTTGAGTACTTTATTCGTCACTGGGAAGCTTTTCAATAATTCAGATTGCTAACATCTATTGTCTTGATAATTATAAACTTGAGTTGTTGTTCTACATAGCATTTTTTAGCCCTTACGTCATTGTTGCTGACATCCTCAGTTCCGCGTTCTCGTAGCCTTGGACATTCCTGAAGCTTGTAACAGAAGTTAGCATTCTGCAATCATGGCCACTAGTGCAGTTACAATTAAAGGTAGAGAAATAATTTTGTTGCCCATTTCACTTAAAACAGAGTTCACTCAAAGCAAATTATCGCTTTTCTTTAGCCATAGATTCTGGTCTCATCAATGAAGGCCTAGGTACCTTTCATCGTCAGGGTTCATTGCACTTATTTAGGCCCGATTGTCTTCGCCATGCACTATGTTTTTTTTTCTGTTTGGCGTGCAAAGCAATAGAAGAAACCCTGTTATTTGTAAATTGCTGAAGAGTTAGCATGCAAAACTAGAATTTCTTTTACCGTTTGATGCTGGTTGGTGCAGCAGAGGCAATACAGCTTTGGTATCTCACATCCGCCCTTTTTATGCTGGTTTGTGTATGATGTAGTTGTATTCTTTTAGTGCCTGTATTAGTATTAGTATCAGTATTATCATTTTTTTAGTCTTCTATGTAATGTATGTAATTTCATTTTGGTGTATTTTTGTATTTGGATATGTATTTGTCATAAATAAACTTGAAACTTGAAACTATCAATTGGGTTTCATTGAGTGTATTTGGAGATAACTTCCGTCATACCAATGCTAATCAGTTGCGTGGACATCTGATGTAGATATATGCTGACGATATAGGTACCTATATTAACTACCTAGTTAACTACCAAATGCTAAATACCTAGTTAATCACCTTCTTTATGTCCTATATCTATATTCTCCCTGTTTTTGCTTTTGCTAAAAGGCTCAAATCACCATTACCCTGACAAAAAATCACATTAGATTTGTTGCCCTCAGTAATGCTCAAGAATATTTGTTCTGATACTTCTTTTCCTTCTCGAATATTGCAGAAGACAAAGATATCAGGATCAGCTGTGAATGTGAATTCAAGCAATACCAATTTGATAAAGCTGAAGATATTTGGACTCTAGTAACTCTCAATGCCCCATGCCATGATGATGAAAATAGTCGTGCACCCATTGACTTGGTTGCTGTCATCGACAAGTCTGGATCAATGGCTGGACAAAAGTTGAAGCTTGTCAAAACAACACTAACTTTCATGCTACAACAATGTAGGTGTTTAAATGGAAACACCAGCTTGCACCATTGCTGAGCACAGACACACTCTAGTAACACCCCCCATACACACAAATTATCCCTTGCCAGACCCTTTGTTTTTTGAGAGTTCCCTGTAGCTGATACAGACCAATCAACTTTCACGGTTTTGCCAAGCGACTCCCAGTATTGATTTTTTTCTCCTTGTAATGCTTATGGGCTCTTTAATATGGATGAATATAAAGGCATTTGTGGGGCAAGACCTGAGAGCCTAGCCCCTGAGGAAATACAACAACTTGCTCTGGCTAGTATCGATTCCTTTAATTGACAAACTCCCTGATTACAATATGCTGCTTCTTTTATTACCCTATGACACTAATACAGCAGGCTTGACACCAACTGACGGTACACATAATACAAACTCAACTATCACTGTGATGACACACCCAACTGACACTGAGAATTACAATCACAATTCTACACACTATTCTCATTACATCCCGGTCTCCTGGTTTTAAAGACCTGATCTAGGGAAAATAATTGGATCACACACAGCTATTTTGTTGATTTTCTAACATCTCCTTTGATTTTTGTACAATTTATTTTTAAATATTTGATTTGCAGTCTGCTGATAAATCCATATACCCTCACTCTTATTACTTAGGTTGTTCCAAAGATATTGTCAAACAATGAATTTAGATCGTAAAAATAATTAGGGAGCTAATTATCTTGTACTCTTGTCATTATCATGATTATATTAGTTGGTAGATAGTATTAAAAGAAGCTACTTCTTTTCTAGTAAGAGAAGAAGATAGACTATCAGTTGTGACATATGATACTAATGTTCATCTTGATTTTGGTTTGATGAAAATGTCAAAGGAGAACAAAGAATTGTGTTTAGACAAAATCCAGCAAATTAGAGATGGATCAACAACAAATCTCTCAGGGGGGCTGTTGAAAGGCCTTGATCAAATCGCATCAAGAACTGGGGAAAAAAATGATGTTGCGTCTGTCCTCCTTTTCACTGATGGCCTTGCAAACCATGGTATGTACCAAAATCAATTATAGAGTTACATTCTTTGTGTCATTAAGGAAAGGCAAAGTGTTGTAGAATACATCATTTGTAGTGGACCAAATATCAAAAAACTCACTTCAAATGTCACAATATTGAATTGTAAGACGCTAGTATATCATTTTGAGTTGTAAGATGCTAATGTACCATTTTGTCTAATGGTGGTAGGAATTACAAGTTCTGCTGGAATAGTGGCAGCTATGAAAAATCCAAAAATGTACCAATCAACTCAACACCATGTAGACCCTCCAAAGCATCAGAGTTGGCTTAAAAAAATCATAGGAGGCAAAGCAGTAGAGGTAAAGAATTTATATCTTGATTATTAGTTTTAGTTTTTCAGTGTTCACACAGCTTCTGTTGTAATATTGTTATGTTTAAAAGTAGCATAGTAAAAGTTTACTAAGCAAAATTGAAGTAGCTGCTTAGATTTTACTCCAGATTTCATATCATTCTGCTAATGTTTCACAATTTTATTGATTGACAATAAATTTGGAAATTCTTAGCAGACAAAATGCTACCAGACCAAAGCTGATTGTGTGGAATTTTGGTTCCCCCTCCTAGATGTCTTCCACCCCCTCCTCTGGAAGAAATACTGACTGGCAGACAAAAGCTATTAGATATTAGCTGAAGGAGAAACAATTTGATGTAAATAATAATTCATTATTGTTTTGTTTCTAGCATTCAGAAAAAGAGCAAAGTGCCTCTGCAAAAGCAAAGCCACCTGTTGAGGTGGCAATTCCAGCTAGTGTGTATACTTTTGGGTTTGGTGATGACCATGACCCAGATATGCTCAAAGCCATCAGTGATGCTGGAAATGGAATGTATTATTTCATTGAAAATGAAGATAAGGTAGCATTTATACCATTGCTTCCTTTTGTTTGCCTAATAGCTATTGCCAATTCAATTACTCTATTTTAAACTTCTTTTTCATTGTATCTGATGTTGAAATACATTCATTCATTGATATGGTTGGAAACTATAATTTTCCCCAAAGTTTTTGCCCCTGCCTAAACACAGGATGTTTTTTGAGTAGTATAATTTGATGGATGAAAATATGGCATGCACTCATTTCCTTTTACAAGAACAATTTTATAAGAACACAGGCCTGAAATTTGGTCAAAAATTAAGAATAAGACTAAAGCTGAAGCACTGTCCAAAATGTATATTTGGTCAATGATGCATCAGCTTTCCACTAACTTATAGACATGAAATGCACTTTCCTTGCTAGCCTGTGGAGAATTGACAGCCTTGACACTTCTCCTCTTTGATTTTCCCTGATTTTCACGAATTAACTGCCCCTAGCAAAACTAGGTACTGTTTAACATTATCAGTTTATAATTGTTTATAAACTTTTTCGATAGAAAACATTGACATTCAAGAGAAACCATCTTGGATGTAATATTTTGCTAATAGCCTCTCAATCAATCTACACATCCAGTTTTGTCTTGTATATTCTCTTCCTATGTATTTCTGAAGCACCTACAACCTATAAACAAATTAAGAACAATTCAGCCTCACAATTTGGGGGAAATGAAGAACAGCCAGCCTGAACCTTAATTTCAGAGGTGCTTTTAAAAAGTGTAGTTTACAGCTAGTCCTCTATAAAGAAGAATTTCAGAATCTGAATTGTTTGGCTAGCAGTGATTCTGCTCTATTTTACATCACCACCCTTAGTTTACAAATAAAAAATTATTTTTAGTGTTTAGAAAGCTCTTTCTTTCTTTCAGTGGGAATTAGATTACCTTCCAAAAGGCTTGAAAAATCTTAGATTTTTACTTTGGTGGCATAGTAGATTTGCAAACTCCTACTTTAGCTTGCGTATTATTGCAAAAATTCAGAACCAGATTCACGTAAACACAAAACGCTTTGCACACTGAAATTTGTTAATGTGTGTGAGAGTTATATGAAAATTTCATCTTCTCCCACCTATTCAGTGTGCTGCAAGAGGTCATTTGCTTCATGGAAGTGGTAGAACCTGTTGAAAAAACAAAATAAAAATGGCTCTTCTGATTATCTCTGGCAGACTTATTCTAATATACACTCCATTCCCAGATCGCCGAATCATTTGGTCATTGCCTTGGTGGTTTGCTTAGTACTGTTGGTCAAGGAATTCAGCTTAGTGTTGTAACACAAGAGGGTGTTAAACTTAAGCAAGTTTACGTCAATAGACCACTCAATATTGCTGACGATAAGAAAAGGTATCAGTTTATTATTGATGTTAAAGTCCATTTCAATTTCACGTTTACATTTGGCCATGCATGGTAGAAGTAGAGTTTTCTTAGAACTTATGTGGCTACATGGTAACTATTACACTAAATATTTATAATTAGTAGGGCAATTCCATGTAACGGACATTGCAGTTCAATGAAGTTTGCTATGTTTTGCCTCAAATTCATATTTATTGATAAGATACTTTTCAAAAAGGCTTACACGCATTTTAACTCACTATGATCAAGTTTTCTTTCAACAAAAATTTAAAACGTTTGCTTTCTTGTTGTTTGACTTGTTGATATTTTTGTGAATGTAACGGACATTGCATCAGAGTATCACGAAATGTTATTACACTTTTTAAAACTGCTAACTCAACTTAATCTCTAACTCTATCAAAGCATTTTAGCTGAATGTGAATTGAATATTTATGAACTTTATGAACAGTAGTAGTCATTTGTTTCTAATGCTCTCCATTTTTGTGCAAACTTAAAAGTTTTGCGTAATAGACATTACAGATTTGGCGTCACGGACATTACGGGTTTTGACGATGTAATAGAAAAATTGAAAAATTTAGAAAGTACTATTTTTGACGCTGTGTCAACGAATTTCAGTCTCACTGTCATTGGCCTACTGGCTTTGGAAATGATGGGGTGCATGGGCCTCCATGAATATAGTTTCAAAACAGTTTTTATTGCTAAGTGTGTCTGAGCATGCTCTTAAGTTATCAATATACTTGTCCTCTTCCGTTGTTAAAAGAACAAAGTTTCTACCACCCTTTCTACCTGGAGAGAATTTTGGATTGTAGGCTGATAGAAATATGATGTTTAACATGAAAGCTAGCCAACGGCAATCCTCTCCTAAAGATAAGATACTGTGCACACTGATTATTTTTTTATGTAAATTGCTAAGTCTACGTAATGGTTAGCGTATTTTTCAACCGCTTTCATCTTTGGATTTAGTACAAAGGATATTTAAAGTGGCCTACGGTCCTAACCATGTTTTTCTGTTCTTGTAGCGCTAAGGTAGACATGGGTGATTTGCAATCTGAAGAATCACGTGACGTTGTCATTCAGCTTTCAATTGACGCTCTGCCTGCAGCAAGGGAAGAGACTTCTCCACAACCTCTGCTTGACATTGAGGTGAACTATTTCAATGTTATCAAAGCAGAACTAGGTTCTGTTGCTGTAAGACTGGATGTCCTCAGAACCAGTAAGTGTCTTAGACTATTTTGTAAATTGCTTTAGAAAGAGATATATATATATATATATATATATATATATATATATATATATATATATATATATATATATATATATAAGTTGTTCCTTTGTCCAATGTATCCTGGGACGTAGGCTCTTTCTAGTATGCATATGTATATGTATATGTATATGTATATGTATATGGATATGTATATGTATATGTATATGTATATGTATATGTATATGTATATGTATATGTAATGTATATGTATATGTATATGTATATGTATATGATGGTAGGAGAGAGCTAAAGACAGAGGAATACTGCAAAAGGCTTTTGTTGTACACATATACATCAACCTTGTCCCGCCGTAGATGTGGCTGAAAACAAACCGGAAGAAGGCAGTGTAGCTTTAAACAAGCAAAGAGATCGAATCGAAACAACGAATGCAATCAAGAAAGCAACAGAAATGGCCGATCATGGTAAGTGGAGAGGCTGGTGTAGATCTTATGTTTGACGTTGGTTGTTCTGTTTTTGTAAATAGTCTATAAATGAAAATTCTGTTGGAGTATCCACGACCTTTCCTTTGTTTCATATAGGCTGTTACGTTCTATGGCCTCATAATTCTGTTTTTAGGTGATTTTGATGAAGCAGAAGCTTATCTTGGCAACCAGATAGATATGCAGGCGGCAAAGGGTTATTCCAATGACGAGGATTTTGCCTACCTACGTGAAGACCTAATGCAGTGCACAGAAGCAGTAAAGTCAAAGCAAAACTGGAAGAAAAAGGGAAAGAAAATGGCAGTGAATATGTAAGAAACTTGATTGGCATTTAATTTAATCTTTTTTCTTGGTTTTATGTATTAGTTTTCTTGTCCAAGAATATTTGTATATCTGATTGGCAAATGTTATGTAGCGAGAATTGCAATACAGTAGAAACCCGCGTAAAATAACTTGTTTTTTAAGAATTTTGAGACTGAGATTTCATCGCTTAAACCTCCTAAATAAGAACCCCAAAGAAGCAGAAATGGGGATGATTCTTATATAATGGATTTCATGCTGTTTGATTTGAAAATTCATGAGTAGAAAATTTGGATAGGCTGTCTGTGCTTTTCGAGTTGCTCATCATATGATAAGATTATTATACAAGAATACTGACTCTAAAGTGTTCCCAAGAATCATCCAGAATTATTGTGCTGAAAACAGTGTATATCCATGCAATTCACGTGCTGTATATAAGAACCTTGTTGAGAACCTCACAGGCTGGAATTAAGAGTGCCAATCCACTAATTAAGAGCCTATCCAGACTAGCATAGGCGTCAAATCTTGATTGGCTAACAAAAGAATCACCATCAAAGAATTCCTGCCAATAATGTGAATTGAAGCCTTTTGAAGATGCTTGCAAAATATTCATTCAAAACTATATTTTATCAGTTTTTTCGCAAAGAAAGTACGCTTTTCACCACGAAAGCACGCTTCTCGATGCTTTTCGAACGAATTCTCGCAACTTTATTGGTAGAAATCCTTCGATGGTGATTCCTTTGTTAGCCAAT
>OLMO02000294.1:3492785-3505111 GCA_900291935.2 Cassiopea xamachana | reverse complement strand
TACATTATTTGCCAGCATTCCAGCTGCAGGATAGGTTTGATGTTTCGCACGTTAGCAAGGAATAGTTCTTGCATTTTGAAGAAGAAACCACACTAACCGCTCATCGATACTCGGAAGGACCTCTGTGTCGCAGATTTGGTGCTCGGAGATTTGTTATCAGAGTAAAAAGTCATATTTACCGAACACCCAAACATAATTAATCCGTTTGGTTTGCCAAGGTGCATGATACCATCTGTATACAGCATTTAATGTGCCCTTAAGAAAAAGCCATTGTCCTGACAGAAGTTATCCTAATATGGTCCTAAGCCAAGACAAAGGTTTTTTGATAGTGTATTTCGGCAAAAGTAAGAATGCAGCCGGAGTAGTTTGATTCAAAATATACCTTTCGATGCTGGTAAGGATGCTTATCAATTTCCAATTCTAAGGCTCTAATTTATCTTGGTGAGTATTAGCTTGAATCTCCTTGCACCTTGATCGATACTTCTTGCGCTGATAGCGAATGTGATGCTATAGGCAACAACAGTGATATTCATTGGGAGGGTATTTGATACTCTCCATACGTCACTACTCCCATTTCTTGCTATGTGTAGTCTGTACCTTACTTCACAGTAGTTTACAATGGAGAATGCAAAGACCTCATTCTCGTGATTTCTTTCGATCAACGCCAAACATGGGTCTTCTTTAAACACCGTATTTACAACACTTTTGGCGCCGAATATATTTGAACGAACAGCTTCCTGAATATCGTAGGATTCCGCATGCGTTTTCTGTTTCTTCTTCCTGTTGCAAATACATAGCTCTAAAGAAACTCCGCTATCTTTACAGATATCAAAATCTCGATAAACGCTGGTTCGTTGCCAATGGAAAAGTGATAGACGCCCATGTTGTTGCTGTACTTGAACATTGAAAACTTCAGGATTACTATTGTGAACAAGTACATCAAATATATACCGGTGTAACTTTTTGTCATAGATCACATCTCTAAAACTCACTCCTTTGAGCCATTGGCAGTTTCTACTGAAGACCACGTCGTTTTTCTGCTGCAGTTGCATGTTCAACCTGTCGTTCAGTGTACCTATAACATACTCTGCCATCCATAGAATGTCAAAAAAAACTTTCCTATCCTTTAAGTCTAAAAATCGATAGTATTGCACACATTTACAGAGTGAATAGTCTCGAACAGGAAGGCCTTCGCATCCTCTCCGCCATGTTTTGTCCGAGAAAAGACCTAATTTGTCTGTTTGGTTGCCTTCTAGTAGGACTTTCCAGTTAGACAGAGCTAGAACCGTTGCATGTAGATCTACAGGTGACACAACTGCCTTCTGATTCTTTAGAATAACTGTCTTCAGTTTTTCTCCGAGTATTTTCAATACTGCATTTGGAAACAGTACCAACAAAAATGCATCATATGTTTCAAATTTTCCTGCCATTGTGTCAATAGCATACTGAGTAGTTTTTGCACCATGATCAGACCATAGAATCGTCACTGTATTATTCAATTTAGCTAGGTTTGTTACCATGTCTCTTAAATGCTTATCTACTACGCATGCACGCTTACCAGTCGTTTCGTGCCCAATATTTATATGTGTATAAGAAAATTGCGACTTCGTACCGGCTGTCGACTCTTGTAGCGAATGCAACGCAGTGGCGTGCTCGAGAAGATGGGCACTCAGTGGCTTTCCATCGTAGCAGAAACTAGGCCCTTCATTGAACATGTTAGTTTTGCCATATTTCTTAAGGATATAACACGAAGCATGTGATAACCCGATATTGCTTATTTTGTAACCGTTAGTTATCTGATTGAATTTCCTCCATTCTGCCTTCTTCTCATGTAAGTTTTTTATCTTGGTGTCTCTTTTTCTATTGCTTGTCAAAATTGATCCCCACTTGTCGTACCAACATGTATCCTCTTGGGCTGTGACCTCATATCCTGCTTTCTTGAGCTTCTCGTGTAATTCACCAAAACCAATATCCCGATCTTTGATACTGGTATACCCCTGTTTTCCAGTAAGAAACGACTTGACATTCACAAAAGTAAATGGAGCTAGGCTTTGGAACAATTTGAAATCAAGGACACTTGCCTTGTTGCTCAAATTACTGTTAATCTCCTTTAGTGCATTTGTTGTATCTGGCAGTACTCGTTGGAAATGTGCCCTTGATATGGAATCGAGTACAATAACATTAATATTCGGAGGGAAAATAGCAGATTCATCACTTTCTGCACCGTTCTCTTTTTTGTTAATTTCATTCTCGTTACGAATGGTTTTTAGCAAAGGTGGTAAAACTAACATTTGTTCTACTTTTTCTGCATTTGGCTTGTTTATAGCTTGAGTACAACTGAGAAAAACAAATCTATACCCGTGCTTTACACTCTTTGAAACAGCCTTTTGAACTCCCCGTTCCAGGTTTCTAATATCGTAGTAATGCTTGTGCTTTTTCACAATGCCATACTCATGGTCTATAGCTGCGACAGTCACCGGTCGTTGATTGCATACGTCCATCGTACAGTTGATCCTTATGACTTGCACATTTCCGCTTTGATAATCATGGCGAATATTGCAGATGCGATCCTTGCTTGTTTCCTGGCAAAGCCCTTTGCATTTTGTATTTGCTATTGAATAGTAAGGTTGTGACGTACGACAAACATCGAACACTTGAAAGTATGGCTTGCACGCGTATTCTCCTTCACTGGAGTGCCAATTATTCCAGGAATGTCCATTACCCGAAGAGTTACCTGAGGAGTTACACTTTGTGTCCAAGACCACCGGTCTGTTAAATTTAGCTGTCATCTTTTCTACGACACTAAATTCCAGCATACTATTTCTGAGGCTTTCGTTTCTCTTATATCGATGACTTGGTGCCACTTTTTTGTGATAAGATATTGTAGTCTTATTTTGCAAACTAGATTTAGTTCCTTTGTCTCCGTTCATAGGATTCCAACCAGTATCGTATACTCTCCTTATAGTGGTGTATTTTCCAGGCTTTGATGTTATTGTTGCCTTGGACAGTAACATATTGTGATAAGTTGGCTTTGAAGTTGTCTTATGCCCATTTTCTGTCGATGTTGTAGTTCTGTGTTTTACATATGTCTTAGTAGTTCCATACCTAGCTGAAGGTGCTTGGTCCGCAGACCTCGTTGTAGAGAAGTTTCTCCTAAGTAGTTTTTCATAAAATGCATTTTTTCGTTCCAGAAGCTTCTTCTTCGACAATGGAGAATCGGTTTTTGTCATCTCCTTGATCTCATTACTTCCCTTAAATTCTGAAATGTTAACAATTTTTATGATTAGATTTATAAAAGCTGAAATATGCTTTTTAAGGATAGCATTATGGTTCATACGCCAGATTTTATATAGTGAATCATAACAATTAGGTATAACAAATACTCTGTCCATCATTTTTCTCTTCATTGTTAGACAATATCTTTATTACCTTTCTCAAACTGTATGCGGTGTTCGCTTGTTCTTCTTCAATAAGACACTATGGCTACCAACATCATGAAACTTTGAGCCAGTGAAATTTCCGAGAAGTGGCCTACCTGAACATTTCGAAGTAGTTCCAAGAACGGAACATGATGGAATCACATCTGGGTAGTCATGTAAATTTACGTTCTTGAAAGTTAAAATGTTTTAAATTTTATTTGGCTGCCACAGAGAACAAAAATGTGATTTATTGCATTCGTTTACCTGCTGAGTTAACCATATCCTTTCGTTTTCCTTCGCCCCTTGGTACAAGATTGGTATATATCGCCTGCCTTGACAAATGTAGAAAAATGCAGAGTAGAGTAAATACAACGGGTATCGCCAGCAATACCTGCGAAATAAGTAGAAAATGTCTAGACATGCTTTGAAATGCTAAAACCATTGACGTAGAAATTACATTTTGGTACGGTTTGCAATACCTAGACAGCATGTTGGCGCAACTTTTCGAATTTCGGAATTTTAAATGAGATCTGGAAAAAAGACTTGTATTTTAGCTAGCGGAAACTCAGATCTGAACTTACCCTTTTCACTTGCCCTTTGTACACATTTTAGACATAGAATTCATATATTGTTTGGAAGAACATTTTTGATTTTCAAGTATTACAAAGATCACCTTTACTGTCATGGGACTAATCCCCTCTGTCCTCCCTTGCCTAGACGAATAGATGTAGGGAATTGTACCCATTTAAAGCAATCCACTTGAGATTTGGAAAGCAAGTAATTCCATGGCCAGCAGTTTTTTGAGTGTGAAAGCATGCTCAGTGCTTTGAACTACGAGTTGGTTTCTTCAAAGTTAGTTTGTGCCTTGCACCTATTCTCATGCTTTGGAGGTACAAAATTACGTCTGCTTATGGCAAGATATGTCTCATCTTAGGATGAAATTTAGCAAGCTTCAAACATGAAATGGCCAAGTTGAAGTTAGAAGATGCCTGCAATATGTTAGAAGATATCCGCAGAGTTTTTAGCAGTGTTATTGAGCAACTGAGTCTAATTTACCGTTCAGTTTTTATGGCGTAGGCATGTGCATGGACAAAGAAGAAATGAAAGGTTTGTTTTTTATTCTTTGAGTATTAATTCTGTACAAATTTGTTTCCGAATACGTCCCAAGGCTTATGCAGACACAATCAAAGCCAGAAGGGTGAACAATGTTTCGATTTGCTGATTTTCGAAAGTAACAAAGGCAAATATGTTGTTGCTACTTTATATATATTTTTTTACTCAATGATGCCCATTGTGAGGTATTTAAGGCATATCTGGGACAGTCCTTGAGAAGACATTTTGAGAGGCATCAAAGCCGCCATTATGAACTGTTGCAGTAATTTGTTATTCTGTGACTTGGTAGTTTTTTGAGTTGCTAGAGTTTTTCAAGGTCAAAAGCTTCAATGTATACGATGAGTCGAGAAATGTGTAGTGCATATCCCCATGTACACTCCTCTATATCAAAAACAGCTATGTTGTTCTTGCATTCATTGAAATAACCAAATTGCTACTTTTTTGCTGCTACTAATTTTAGGCTTTTTATTTAAGTTTGACATTTACGCTTTTGTGTACTATTTCAATTATCCATAGGCCATAGCAATGCTATCTGATTTTGGAAAGCTATTGCAGACGTGCAACAATTCATAGTTCATATCAAACTCGTAAACAAACATTAAAAAATCAACTCGTTTGTGCTTTTTCGAAGATTGAGCTTCCTAAGAAACCTAAAGTGTACAAAGTTGACTTACATGTGTTTATCAACGACCCCGACAAAAATTAGTATACAAACCCTGAGCTTTCTTGCAAGTCCCATTTTCGTCAATCAGTTGCCATTCTTATCTGATACTTTGCCATTTGCAGTGGCTCTTTCATATTCTGCTTTTTTATGCAGTCTTGTTGATTGAGTTTTTTTCCATGCGGAGTTTGAATGTGTACCTGTAGAAGTCAATGATCTCTTCTTTGAACAAATCACGTGATTATATCTGGATTCGAATTCGAGGCTAATGCTAGTTTTTGATCCCTCTATCTCGATGATATATTGAATTTGCAGTATTGTGCTGCAGAAGTGGTGCATTGAAGTGAATTTTTCTTTAACATTTCATAAGGAAGCTCAAAACATTAACATTTTACAGCACTAAATTTAGTTGGAGAGTTAAACAAGGAAAACATTTGCCTGATGAGGGCAATTTTTGTGCGCTCGCACGCTTATGTGTGCTTGAATAAATTTCATGATAAAAGTCAAAGCGTAAGCATTTTACATGATCATATTTAGTTAAAGAGTTCAAGAAGCAAAATTTTTACCTGATGTGGCCAGTTTGTATGTGCGCATGTGCATTGCTCACTTCAACTACGCCAAACTCAAAAGATGGCCTCTCTTTCTCTAAGTATATGAATAAATGGATTGCTCTGTTCTAGCTGTTAAGTCGAAGTGCTAGCATTATTGATAGGGATATAGACACTCTATGCCACGATTCGTCGGGCTTTGACTTTTTAGAATTGGATCTTTGTTTCTTCTTTTTTGCAAGAGCATTATGATAAGGATATTGACGCATCGGCGTAAGAACAGTGAGCGAACATTCATCCAAAGCTAGAGTGCGCCTCAAACCACCAACCTCCTAAGCAGTAAGCAAGAACTCTAGTCGCTATGTTACCCTTCTCATAATGACTGAATAGATCTGGTTTTTTGCATAAAGATAAGGCTTTTATTTATATGCAGTTAATGCATGCTGTTGAAAATATCACCGTTGCACAAAACAATGAAGCACACTCAGGCCATTGGGCAGTTGGGAGTTGCTCATTGCATAATTAGCTGCTACATTCATGCCTCCCTAAACCAATTAAGTTTTCTACTGATCATAGTTGATGTAGAAACGACAATCTTAGAATGGTGTTGTTTTGGAGATTGGAAGAATTTTCAGTAGTGAATGATATGACTGATTAAAGTCGCTCTTTGAAATGGGTTTCATGAATAGCATCACCAATTCATGTGCTGTTTACTGTTCATTTCAAACAGCAACTACCACAAAGCATGAAGCTCTTTATGTTACATCATTTGAGAATGTTTTAGAGCTTTCGTTTCTGACACCTTTGCAGCTTTCTTCTTGCATCTCTAATGATAAATTGTGCAGTGATGTGTATAGCCGGCCTAAGCATGGGGATTTTCTGCATGCTTAACTTTCGACAGCTGCACCTAAGCTGATCTATTTTCAAATATGTATGAAGGAATTATTGACTAGAGCATGCTCATGATTTGCTACTTAACGTTCCCGATAGCACAAGGTTTACATTTTTTGGAGGCATCCCTATTACGATCAGAAAGAAGTGCTGCATTCCAAATTGCAGGTAGCAAGGGATGCCATTATTATCTTCTCCATGATCTGCAAGGAAGCTCTTAGCTCGAGACCTCAGTTAGCTTATTTCTCCAGCTCTTTTGTTTCTATGGGATAAATTGAGCAAGCAAATTCACATGTATCGTTGACTTCACTAATAATAAAAGGCGAATTCATTTTGCAAAATGCTGTAATAACAAGAATAGTAATGTGCTATTAATTCCACCACATTTTCAGTGTTAACTACTTAGTCTGTTTTTATTTCCCCTCTGACAATTAGAAAATTCAATGGAGGTATCAACTTAGTAGGTAACATAAATTATTCAAGTTTCAGCGTTTTTAGTCATGCTGGTGCTAAGCAGTGTGAACCTTGCAAGCTACTTCTGTATGCCTCAGCTTTAAAGGCCAGCGACAAATTGCTAGCAGCACCTCTCTGCATTGCATATCATACAAGAGACATGTTCGTAAATTGTTATCTTTACCCTTCTTTAGACAGTGATAGTTCTCTATCAATCGAAATAGAACACCCTTTGATCATGTCATTTATGTAATTTGTGAAGCGAAGTGACCATTTAACCTCTTCCTCATCATACAGGTATTGATTATTTTTGCATTAAAAGGAGGTTGAAATGGAAAATTGATTGTAAATAAAAACGATTCAAGGTCAATTTCCTGATGGACTAAAGCAAATAGTTGCCGAGAATGAGGCTGTTTGAAAAGGAAAGTAAGGACAAGATAGTGAAGCTAAAATGGGAGGCTTTGAATTGCAAGTGTAGGATGAACCGACTGTCTCTCAGCGTTTTCTTTTTTTCTAAATCACCCTTTTCTGAGACAGTGATTGGGGGGAACATGACTCTATTGTTGCCCTTCTGTACTAAAAGATTAAATTTGCTGCTGAATCGCGGCAACATTGTAGCAAGATAGTACGTTGAGCAATGCAATCCTAGGTTGTTGAGGAGCTTAGATATTCCTGGCCTAACTCCACAGATGCTGTGTCTGCAGCTTCCTAGCTTCACTTAGTTATTTCTGGAGTAATTTATCGTTCACTGCCATATTTTGAGCTGTATGCGATACGCTCCTACTGAACCAAAATAGTTGGGATGGACCATAAACACGCAAAAATTCTCACTTGGGTCAATGTTATACTTGTTGTATTTTCTAATTAAGTTCATTGGAAGTGTAAATGCCATTGCTTATTCATTTGCAATTTGTATCTCCTTGGGTATGTGGAAATTTGACTCCTTTAAATCAAACAAATCATTAGCACCATTGAACAGTGCATTTGAATAAACAGGAGCTCACTGATTCCTACGCAATTATTCACTGAGTATAGTTATATGGGCCATGGATGGGTCGGATGTTTTTGCTACTTAGATCATCGCAGAGCACGCTTCGTTAGCCATGTTTGCTTGAGTCTTGCTCTCAATTAACTTAAGTACACAATTTCAATGTATTCACACCCTCTAGTAACTTTCAGAGGCTCGCAAATCTGATAGCCTAGTATGTTGATCCATCCCTAGCAAAAAATATTCTGTAACAATCGGAATTATTGACTCTTGATGTCTATACATGGAGCATGTTTAATGCACAATATGCCACCCTAAAGCTCACGCGTAGCAGCAAATCAATATGTTCCCTGTATTTTCGTAAATTCAGTTAAGAACATTGATCGACCTGTTCCTACCCACCAGTATTAAATAGGCTTTATATCTCTAAAGGATGCGTTTTAAACTGTTTGAATTATTCGCAAATCATACTCGATTTCAGCGAATGTTAATGATCTGGGATGTTTTTATGATTTTACGAATTTTATCAATTACGTTGGTAAGACATGTTTGAGTTTGGATACATATAGATGTATACGCTTCAGTAGTCGGTTGAATCTAATGCATAATTAAAAAGTGATCACTGAAGTTCTCCGATGCACATCCTTTGTCTAATACACTTGACTCTGAGCAGGCAGCCAAAGGCAGCGAATGCTGTGCACTCATTAAACTCGCTAATATATTTATCTACTATTTCCTATTAACTTTATATTAAGAGTTAAAGTGATACTTGAATTTGGTGATTGAGAAGCTAGTTGGGGCGAGGTAAGTTGTGACAACACGGTATAAGGAACATGGTTTGAAAGGAGATATAGCTGTGTGGTGCAGTGAAGTTTAATGGACAGATAGTTCATGCTTAATCAGTCAACGAATACCTATTTCATTTCATGATCAAGCCATTCTTTACCCTGGAAAAAGCATCCTGGATCTGTTGACTGCATATGATTTAAAGGACAGACACTAATTAAAAAAATAGATTTTTATGCTGCTGAAATACGAGGTACCAAAAGACTAATGTTTTTGACAGACTTGTTAAAAGCTACGTTGGTTGTTTGAGAGAGAACTCTGTGCAATTGATTGATTGTTTTGGATGGTGCTTGAAGCTTCTATTATATTCTCACTGCGATTGCCTGCAAATGGAGTAACATCATTTTGGAAACAGCAATTGGCACCCAAGGTTGTTTAACTGGCATTTCAACCACAATCATTGAGAAATCAATGCATATCTCATTGGATTGAAGATTTCTTTGCCAAACATTGAATTCAGTTTTATTCTCCATGAGCTTATTTTTTTGATCAAATTCCAAGTCTTTCTATTTTTATATTTTAATCTAAAAGCCTTCAGCGGCGTCCACACTGTTATAAAAAGTCGTCAAACCACGTAGCAGCCACGGAGCCACGCAAGAAAACGTACGCACCTACTAGCATAGCCAGTTACCCTCCCCAACACCACAGTCAAATCTAGCCTCGGCAAATGGCGACTTGGGTAACTTCATTGCCTAACTCCAACCAGCTCTCACTGAGCCCCGAAAGCAAGCCCAAAGTCGGAAATATAGACTGTGAAGTGTGTGGTGACAAGTCATCTGGAAAGCATTATGGAGTTTATACGTGTGAAGGGTGCAAAAGCTTCTTCAAGCGAAGCATTCGCAGAAACCTTGCCTACACGTGTAGAGCATTTCAGAACTGCCCCGTGGACATAAATCACAGAAATCAATGTCAATATTGCAGACTGAAGAAATGCATCAAGGTGGGAATGAGGAAAGAAGGTGAGTTTTTTGTATATTCATGATTGTTCTTAAAGCATTTGTTCTTAGTAAACGTGTAGTGTGTAAATCTTTTAATGCATCGGTTGGACAGCTCATGATTGGTTTTTTATATTCTTTTTCAACAGACTTCTTTTGATAAATATTATTCACGCCTCATGCCTAACCTGTTGCATGCTTCACTTTTTAATTCTGCAAGATCAGTGGCGAAATCATTAATTGCTAATTGTTCAGTTCCAAGCAAACAACTCCCTCCTCCCTAGGATAAGTCGAGTGCTGTGAGACACAGCTGCGATTACTGAATCCGCATCTCAATTTTTGGAGTAGCGCAACTCAAAACTGAAATGCTTAAGCAACGTGGTGGTGCGATAGAGCTTGCCAGGTGATGGAAATTAAAGATGTTTTTCTGCCGAGATCAGTAATCCTAAAAGTGTTGGTCCTCATGCCCAGTAAGAAATGTGCCACTTTATAATATACTTCTCAACTATGATGCCGATGCTACCATCTTTCTTTTGCCTTTCTTTATCATTCAGTATTCTCATAAAGTTTGGGGGAGATTGATTACATCAAAGTAATTAGCATCTCATTTACAATTACTTGCAGTGGGACACCTCGTTCGCAATAGCCTTTCTCATGCACTAGTGAGTCTTAAGCAGAAACGATTTACCAAACAGCTTAATGTTCTTGCATTCTTTAATGCCCTTCAGAGATCATAAAAGTTCCAGAAAGCCCTGCAGTGTATTAAGGGTAATCTCCGCGAGTAAGGCCTGAGAAGGTTGCTGTTGCAATTGCAAATACATAGGGCTGTGTTCAAGTTTGCAAATTTGCTAACTCTCCTCAGTCATCTTTAATGATTTATAACTTTTTATAAACTTCTCATTCTTGATAAAATTGTAATCCTCTAGACTGATAGACTGTTTAAAATTGGCTTGCCTGAGTAAAATAGTTAATGAACGCTATAATAAAAGTGTCTAAAAGTCAACAGGTCTGGATTCAACCAGTCTTTATTTATACGACAGAAAATATAGCATGTCGCTCTAAACTTTCTCGTATTTTTATCAAAATCAAGATCCTTCATTATGTCCAAAAAAGAATTTGAAGAATTGATCATGATGTTTAATTTTACAAATTTTCTAATTTTCTTCAGTCATCCTTAATGATTTTGACAGAGGTCTTAGAAGCATAAATGCTGTAATAATGATAGGTCACTTTTTTATTGACCTTGTCAAAGTGAATAGAAGCCCCTGTATGTAAGGCTTTCCTTTAGATCCAATACCAAGGACTGCTACCTCGACACTTTAAGACCGAATACGTTTGAGCTCCTTACCAAAGATACTATGAATGCCTTATTTTTAAGATAGAACACGTTTGAGTTCTTTACTAAGGATGTTACAAATGCCTTAGTTAGCATGCAGGATACTCAGATATTTGCTGTGAAGAATTACAGGTTTTTAGAGTATTCGGGATGTCAATAGCTTTCTAGCAAAATGGACTTGACTTGCCAGAACAGTGAGAAGAGAAATTCAAATGCTGAATTCAAAGCTGCTTTAGGGTAAACAAGAAGCTATATGAACGAAGAACTCGTAGTACAAGAACGCTAGCCAGATTCATTAGTTGCAGATAGCTATCCATTGCAAGGCCTTTATTCCAAGGAGTAGTTTATAGTTTTCACTTTATTTGCTCTTCATGCTACATTCAAGTGCAACATTAGTTGGCTATAACCATAAACAGCCTAGTGTCGCTTATCCCAGGGCATCAAGAATGGATGAGTGTATTATTTGGTAAGAGCGATAGCGAATGCCTTAATGATTTGGTAAAATCAACACGCCGACCATGCTTACAAACACTACATTGGCAAGGGCAGAAATATATTCATGATGTAGTCACGGTCCTATCTAATGTTGAATATCCCTCCATTTGTTTGCTGCAATATCCAATAGCCAATCAGTGAGCGTATAGATTATTGAATAAGAGACCAGATTTTATTTGTACGTTCAGAAGAATTAGAGGACTGACCCTGATCCTATCAATCATATGTTGGTTGTTTACTGGATCCGTTTCAAAAAGCGTGTCGGAGCAAGGAGTGTGTCGTGCCACACCTCTACTTTAGCCAATGCCATCGGCAATTTTATGGCTCACCTTTAAAACCTGGCGTAGCAATTATCACTCCCTGCTACGTAAATATCCTTCACCATATCTAATACAGGAATAGCTCCATATTACTAGGTTTATTCTTCTTTATATCTCTATTTTTAGTTTAATGAACTTAGCTTTTTGTTGTTATATGCTGAAGGATATTTAGCGCAAAAGGTTAACGATGGAAAAAGGTCACTGTCTGTCCCGCAGGGTGCAGTACTGTTATGCATATGTATATGTGTATATACATACATATATATATATATATATATATATATATATATATATATATATATATATATATATATATATATA
>OLMO02000294.1:3480973-3492685 GCA_900291935.2 Cassiopea xamachana | reverse complement strand
TATATATATATATATATATATATATATATATATATATATATATATATATATATATATACATTTATAGACTTGCACTCTGAAGAACTGAAGAAGTCATTTTCAAAATAATGGCATAACGTTTGGGGAAACGCCTACATTTAAATAAGAGAAACGATCAAACACTACCCACACCCATCAGGTCCATAGACATTAGTGGGCAGGGGGCATTACCCCCAATAATTCACCGAGGTTGTATATAGAAATGCTCTACACTGTGCTTTTCAATCATTTTTCAGTTCAATCCAGTTCAATTGATTTCTACCCAATCTAGAATCTAGGAGCATCAGAACAGACGTTTGACGTGTAGAAATCTTGATTTTCCTGCGCGACAAATTTAAACCTTTTTTTCAAGCTTGGCACAAGTGTTGTAATACTTTCAGTTTGCAACCTGGTCAGAGAGTAAGATGTTAGAACTTCGATTTTTATCATTATTATTAAAACTTTTTAAGGAGGGTAACCGTTCAGCCGTTGCTGCTTTAAATGCAAGGGGCCCTCCATTTGACTGTGAACATACACAATTTAAAAATCTATTGCAAAAGTAAAGAGAAAATAATAATGATAATGCCTAATTATAATTGCAATAATGGCTACCGATGCTACAAGAGAAAGAAAAACCAGTTTACAAAGTGCAAAAAATAGTAAAAATCATATTGAACATCTAAAAACAACGCTTTGAAATACTCTTTTTAAAGGTTACGAGGTTGGTTGGGTGGATTCTTAGATTTCCCCGCTCACTGCTAAGATAACGCGTAGATAAATACCCTATTGGGTGATAGGAACTTTTGCCTCCTAATTGCATTCCATGTAGCCAATGTCAGATATTTGGGGTGGCATATATCTCTTCCTCGGTGTACTGTCAAGAGATTAGATTTTATTGCTTCTAGCATTAGCTTTCAGTCTTTTCAGTTTCGTTGTATATCTTCAGAATTCGATAAAACTAGTGTTAAAAGCATATACATTCTATTCTACAAAAGGGCATTTTCTGGTGTTCCCGAGGGCGTTAATTTGAACAATTTTATGGAGCAAGGCCCCAAGTCCCCATTTTTCAACGAACTACCTATGAAAAAGACTACTCTGGTACATACTTCTTGATCCATTGGCATAGATATGTAGCTTACAAAGTTTCCATCCATTTACTACACTTCAACATCTGTACCCCCTCTCAATATACGTAGCTTAGCTGTCTACGGGCTTGTGCCCATGAAGATACAAAAGCAACCAGGGTTCATTTCATTGCATTTTTCATTTCATTTTTAATTCTTTATACGGGGTAAAGTACACAATTTTAAGGAAGCTGATTTACAATCTGTCCTGTTTAAAACCTAAAAGATAATTTCATATTATCTCAAAATAAAATATATACATTTGAAAGTTAAAGCTTTTGCAAAATAAAGAGACATATTCAAGAAAAATAAGAAAATTTGATCCCTCATCTATTAGCTCTATGAAATTATAGAAATGACTTCGTTGTACTTTTATTGATTTTTTTCTTTTGAAAAGAACTCTTTGCCAAGCCAAGTACGTGTTGGTTCCTTTAGCCTAGACTATAAGTCATTCCAGAAACGTACCGTATACTGGGTTGAGCCAGGGTTCAACATAGGTTTACTTAATATGGGGCAAAATTTCGTAGTGTTAACAGGACGTATGAGTTACTGAACCTGTACACGCCTTCTCTTAAAAAAAATACTTATTTCTACGTAGAGTTTGACGGAAACGCCAAGATTTTAGTGCAATAGTTCTACTTTTCGTTTCCTGATTGATGGTATTTATAAATATTCTAATAAAGAAAGAACTCAATACTTTATGGAGCTTAAATCTTGCATTATCTCTAATCATGCTCAATAACTTCAGTACTTAATTTAATGATCTTGTAGACTGGTACGTAGGAAGCATTCAAAAAGTGGGGATGCACGTGCATTCATGGGCACCCTTTTTAGCAAAGAAGGGCGCTTTGTAAACTGAAAAGTGGCACTTTACTCACGAATTTGTGAAAAAGTGGGGGCACGTGCCCCTGTGCTCCCCGGTTCCTACGTCCATGCTTCTAGATTATTTTTCTCTAACAAATATGCCATCAATTACATGTTATGGTAATATTATGTGCAGTCAATGAAGTGTTATGGTAATGTTATGCTATACGTAACAATGAGAGTGTATCATTTCATGTGTGACAAGCCGTTACATAGGCGGTGGGGGTCAAAGTAGCAAGCTTTCGATTACTTACGTTTTATGACCCCAAAAAGAATAATTTGGGGTTGTAATAGATGGAAAAAGTATGTCTTCCCCATAATGAGTATAATATGGGAGTTGTTAATAGGTATGGGGTAAAACATTAAACAAAAGAATTCAAAAATATTGCAATTTGTTAATGCTAAACTCTTAAGTAGGTTAATAGTTGCTAACGTTCCTGCAATTGCTAGAAGACAATTCACTGCCAAAATCAGTTATTTCCTGAACATCTCCACAAGTGTGTACTTGCACTAGCTACTATCTTTATGGTTCTCTTTTGATTTCCTTCCTTCTAAGTATTGATTTGCGTTAACAGTCACTATATTTCAATTATTCATAATTTTTAGAACTTTGAAGTCTCTGTTTGGGAATAGGGTGTTAATAAATTGGGGTAGTTAGATTTTCTAAAAAATTCTTGATTTGGAGGGTATTAATAAATGGAAATTAGTGGTTAAATTTTAGAAAATTTGCAATCAGAATGCCCTTTGCTATTAGGCGCCCCAGAATAAGCATGTTCAGGCCTAGCCTCCTACTAGCTAGCTTAACTCCAGACCTCAGTACCTGACTGAACTGCCGTGAGTACCATAAAGAAATATCAATTAATCAAATCAAATCATTTATATACAGTAGGCTGTACAGTAGCTAATTAGGAGATGATCTAAGCCTACTTTACAACGAAATAAGTATAACAAAACCTACAATCCTATTACAAATTAGGGGCTAGAGTTAAAATCTACATACGAAATACAGAAATTCGAAAGAATATTAATAAATGTTTTTTTGTTTCACACCAAAAATTTATAGCGTATGCTTTATTCTAGTTTCTATTGGATAAATCCAACCTGAGCCACATAGCACCTACATAAATGACAGTTACATTCTTCTGCTTTCCATGCTTTATACGAGCTTTAAATTGATTCAAGTTTAAGCATTGCTTCGTTTCTAGAGACTGTTCATGCCACAACTTTCTGCCAAGAAAAGAGATGCTTTTTCCCCAGGCGGCAGTTCGGGGTCTTAGAAGCTTGATAGAGTGCTCATTTCTAAGAGCATACTGGTTGTTTTTGGAAACAAATATTTCCTTTATAAATCTTGGGTTGAGTCTATGTTACGTCTTAAATATAGGGTCGCCATCTGTCTAACCATTTTCTTACTTCATTTGTCACATTTTGGATGCATCATACATGAATATTTTTGAATTTTACAAACAGTTGTTTGATTCGTAATGTGCCAGTTAGCATAAGTAAGAGTCATGAGAAGGCATTGTCACATGGAAGCGAAATAAGAAGCATGTATCCATGTTTGTTTACATAAACGTAGGAGAGAAGGTGGCAGGGGAACTGCACTCCTCAGGTGGGCAGAAATCAGCTTCATTCGGGCAGCTTTTCTAAAAGAAAAATAGGACATTTGGGGTTGTTTTTCTGACTGCTCTTCAGATCTCCTCCATCTTTCGGGCAGAAAGTTAAGTCCTCCTACGCCCATGTCTTATAAACTTAATACTAAATGTGCTTTTTATTCAATCAATACACTTTTTCTAGTTTTGATAAGAACTTTTTCCGTTGCATTATTTCTTTAGGTTCAATATGCAATATGGAAAAATCATGCGCTCTCTCTTTCTCTCTCTCTGTCTTGCGCTTTCAGCTAATTTTCATTCTTGCCTTGGCCTGCAGAATTTGCCCGCAGCAATCATTCACAAAAATTGCGAGACTGCTCTTCTCTACCATTTCAATGCAATGCCAATATTTCGCTTGATGCATGCTACCGAGAGAAATTCAATCAAATCTTCCAATACTATTAGGCAGCCATTGCATAGTAAAAATTAAGGCAGTTATGAAAAAGATTTTAAAACTGCCCCTCCCTCCCAATTTCGCCCACTCCTCCAAGCAATGTTGCTTATGAAGATTTGATATAGTTGAAAATGATGTTGGCAACATCGTATGCAGTTACATCATCTCTGCGACATTGCTTGAAGGGGGGAGGGAGTGAAATAAAAAACAATTTTGCATTGTCTCCGAAAAGTATGTTATGATCTAACCACAAGTCTCAATATATTTCGAGAAGGATTGGGGGTTCTCATTGCGGTCATTTCAAGTCTTGCATTTTTGCATCCACGCCATTTTTCCTTCCAATATTGCTCACGTCCTTTAGAAATGTTGAAGATAGCTAGTGCACCAACTTGGTGAATTGAACTGGATTCACTCAAAATGACTTAAAATGGATGTGAAGATTGTATTTTCCATGACTTTAGTGATGATATGAGTCTCCATGACAACATGAATTATATTTCAATTGGCCTATAAATATGTTGATCATCCTGTTTGTTACAATGAAGTGTACGGTTCTTGAGTTGCCATGACAAGCAACTGACCATTATTAAATGGGAAGGGCATAAAACAAGTTTAGAATACCTATAGATACGCCTCTCAGATGCTTTTAGGATCCAATCAACTTTATCTAAGTTTTATCAATTCAGATTCTTACAATATAGTGTCCTCTGCCCAAGTGATACTTTTCTACATACTGTAAATATCCTGTTTTCATTTACAGCTCCTCCTAGCTTTTGGTTCAATACCATTAACATTCTCAGGCCCCATAGATTTTGATGGAGTCGAATTGCAATGGTGTAGCCGGCATAGGCTAGATTTTGGACAGCCTTAAAGCGCCTCCAAGATTTCGAGGTCCAGAAAGGACCTCCAGAGGTTTCCAAGAGAGAAGTCTGTTGTATATGAATATTAAGATAGGACCCTAATGTTACGGCACTTCTTGGGGCCCTAAATGGCTCTGGTACACCATTGTCTAATTGCTCTTCCTAGAAGCTTGTAAACGATTACATACATTTTTGAGTTGAGCTAATTATATCATGATCACATTGATCAGTCAGTGTAATCATGTCCTATCATCCATCATGCATGTTTCCCCTACATAGTGACTTTAAGGCAAGTGTGAACTTGAAATCGTTATCTGAGATGGGGCACAGGGAAGGAGCGATTATCTTCAAGGCAGCAGAGTTATAGCGTAGATCAAATGTTGATTTCTAAAGAAACTAGAGATAGCCAGTAGCAAAGATGTGGGAAATATCATATATAGACCCATGCTTGAAGCAAATACCCTCAGATAGTCACTTTGTTTACACGGATCCAAATGAATCCAATGTAGCACCACATTGAATGGGTTGCTGTCGTGAGCAGGTGAGTCCGGTGTGCTGCCAGAAGAGTCCGGTCTCCTGTGAAAAGGACTCCAGTAGAGCCCAGTCATCATCTTCAGAAAGGCCATGCTGGTTTTCTCCATCGCAATGGCAAGAAGATTGAAATTTGATCCAATATGCGACATACTTGTTGGGGGGTTGGGAGGTCTTAACACTGCACAAGAGTGCATGATCACAGTTCTACCCATAAGCGTAGGATAGGAGTGGCAGAAATCTGCTACCTTCGGCAATCTCCTGAAAGAACAATAGGAAATTCGGGCAACTTTTCTGACTGCGCTCGGATCACCTTACTCATTCGGGCAGAAATGCTACAGCCCCCTAAATTTGAAGTTGTCCTACGTCTATGGTTCTACCCAAGCATAACTGCCGGCCGGCCGGCTGTCCTGCAAAAACGGTGCCAGAACCTCTTTGGGACTATCAGGTCTAAGGTTTCCCAGTGGAAAATGTGTTGCTATGGATACTCTATGCCATTGCTTTTCAACTGATTTTTGCAAAGCCCCCAAGAAAGGGGAAAATATGTCCCGCCCCCTCATCGATGACTATAAACAAGATCATTATCTATAAAATTTGCATAAGTATACCTGTTCCCCGAGGTCATAGCTTGCTTCCCTGGTTCATATGCATCTGCTAGCATTGCATCATGCCTCGTAAGGGGGGCACACCAAGGCACATAAATACCAGGGGGTGTGGGGTGTGGGGGTGTGATGCCCTCAATCCTTTGTCCAGTCGGAAATTCTGGCAGTGGTAAAATCAAGCCTGTTTAGAAAAAGCTACATCAGACATTGCTTTTCCTAAAAGGCTTGAATTTTCTGACTATCATACCTTTCTGTTGTTGTCTAACTGTCATAGATTTCTTTCTTTGCTATCTGTTGTTGACTTTTCCGTCTGACCTAAGATATTCCGACTGCTGTGCTTTCTCTTATGTTTCGGCTTACGTTTCAAGTTCATTTCCATCATAACTTCAGTTTTCGTGAACGATTCAAATTTTTCCGATTCAGCCAATCAGAAATATTCTAATAAGTAGCAAAAACTGAAGCTTTGACTCAAACTAAACTTGAATTAGGAGTTGGAAAATGCAGCTGTACTATAAACTTGAGTACTCATTACAGTCCTCATTCTCAAATTCAACTGAAATCGCTACAGGCCAGTAGACACTGGAGGTAAGAGGCATTGCCCTAATATGTGAACGAAGTTGTGCAGAGTGCTATAAGCTACAATTTTTAATCATTTTAGAATTGCTTCTACTCAGCCTAGAATCTAGGAGCATCAGGCCAAAGAGATGTGGCGTACAGACATCATAATTTTGCTATGTGACAGCGAACTTAGATCTCGTAGGAACTTCAGTCGGCAAATTAAAGAGCACGACGTTAGCACCTTAACTTTTGAACTCGCTTGCCAAAGCAAAGGTAACATGCAAAGATAATCTGGTGTAGACTGTCTTACTTTTGGCGTTCTGGCTTGAGATGCATTTACTTCTTGCGTTGGTGTACATACGTGCGATAGTAGAAAGGAGAATTCAACGTAGCATTTCCCTTTCTCATTCCAAATCTTCAAAATTCGATAAAGCCAGCATCTTCTTCTCAACACTAAGCTTAACAATGAAAGCAAGAGCATTTTTGCTTGCAAAAAAGCGTTTTCTCAGATTTTAGAGGGCACTATCTCAAAAATTTGTTCTGGGGGCAAGCCCCAAGACCCCTAATTTCCATCACTATCTTTTAAGAGAGAGTATTCATAGAAGGTGTAAGGAAGTGAAGTAATAGCAAATGTTCATTAAATTGAGGCCTTCACACAAAATGATAATTGGCCTATATCAGTCGGAAATTTTGACTTTTTCACCCCCCAGCCCCTAGAATTCCTGTCAATTTACGTCCCTGATCACACCCAACTATTTCAGAAGGACTAGTCCACACTAAGTCTGCCAAGTAAACAGTTGACATTTTCAGGTCGTTGGAGAAACTTGATGATTTGCAATTCTTGTGGTGTCACCCTGCCAAACCCCATAGCCCCCTGTCCCTACAGAATCTGTGCGTTGCTTAGAGATCGAATAAGTAAAAATGTGCGAAATGTGGCGGCAGAGAAGCCGCAGCTGACCCGTGAAACCTGCTGCAGGGGTTAAGAATGAGCACGTACTGGTAAGCAAAAACAAGGATCAATTGTTTTGAATATAGATCAACGTCAAGCGGACAATATGTGATTCGCCGGGAATAAGGAGCGAGGTCCCAGGATCAAGGTAGAAGTAATAGGGAGTAAATGAACCCTTACGTAAGGCGACTTACTCGCATCACTGGGTTGGTCTGTCGTTTCAAATTAAAACTGCATTTAACAGCATGTGGAAAACGGCATTCATGGCTGTCTAATGGAAGAAGAGCTTTTTGAGTTTCTAGTGAACATGCCAGGACTTTTGAAAGATGAAAATGATTATTCTGGTAAGGCGTTTGATATACGCGTACACCTCTGCTTAAGTTTTTGTCTATTTCCTTACTCCATTACTAGATACTTTCTTAGAAATTAAGCCCTTCCAATGTTGACAGGGTAATCAAGTTACCTTCCGAATAAGAGCTATGTTGAATGGTTTATTATTGCTCGGATAAGCCTTTCCTATCCCTGTTCAGCATCATAGATGTGCTTCTCTTGGCAGTAGTGCTCCTGTTGACAATCACTATCTAATGGATTTTAGAGGTAGCAACAAAAGTAAGTTGCAAAAAACTGCTGTGCTCTCAAGATGTAGGAAAGTATGCAGTGCAATTTCACTTTTTGCTACGCTACATGAAGTTGAAGAAGATTCATACTCTTTAATCACCGTGCGTCTTTTGCCTGCGATTTCTATCACACCTTTTGAATTGGTTGTCTTTAATTTTAGGGTAAAAGCATCTTCCAAGGAGTCTTTCATCGTGTTTGATATACTTTCCTTCTAAATTCTTGCATTTTAAAACTGTTTCCTTGATTCTGACAAGACGATGTCAATGCACCAGCTCTACTTTCTATTATTTTTCTAAAGGTGTTGCTGATAATTTTTCTCTTCGATCCAATTTTTGTTCATCAACATTTCACACTTTTTATTTCACACTTCACACACATTCAAATCGTTTCCTTGACTGTTTGATTAATTGTGAGACTCAAATGTTTATAGTGCACTTACTGTTCACCATAAGAACTTAAAGCCATCAACTTTTTTTTACAGCGGTTCAAAAAGGAAGAATTCCAAAGTCACCTTTAGAAGGTTCTATGGTGGATCAGTTTGGTACACTGACTAACACTTTCAATGGAAACATCAATGGAATGCAAAACCCCCAAAATTTCATGTCTGCCTACACTAACCTCCTTCTTCGAGCGGACACACTAGCTCGCTTCCAGCAGACCTCTTCTTCAAGCTATGGAGTGGCTGGCTCAGAGCATGTGTATGAAATGGCCGCAAGGCTGCTATTCAATGCAGTTGATTGGGCTCGCAATGTACCTTTCTTTTCTGCGCTTGCAACCAATGATCAGGTTGCGTTGCTGCGCAATTGTTGGAGCGAGCTATTCATATTAAGCACGGCACAACATTGCAGCTCTTTTCAATTCAATCCTCGGTCGCTTGCGACCTATGGGAATGGAGACAGTGCAAGTAATGGTCAAGTGAATGGGAAAAGATCCCCGGATGACAGTGGTGCAAACAACAATCAGGATAATTTAAAGATGTTTGAAGATTTGATTGAAAAATTTAAAACCTTGCAGACAGATGCTGCAGAGTTCTCATGCCTCAAGGCATTGGTTCTTTTCAATCCAGGTATTCTGTTTATATTTACTTCCATAGGTCTTCAGGCAAAGGAAATTTGGGGCAAACTTAAGTACGCTCCTTACAATTTTATTCTTCAAAAACAGGCATTCGGAATTTTGGAGTTTATTTGAAAATAGGTGTAATATGCAAGATAGAACGAGAGAAAGGAAAAGTTTGAGCATTTTCAAAGACTATAGTTACATCATCATTCAAGACGCTGAAGCATAAAGCTTTACATATAGTGAAACTGTGCTGTTGAAAGCTCTTTTCATATTGATTACGCATCAATGTACTAAATACAGAAAAAGAAGCCTTTCATACCCCTTTGCAATAGAACAAAACGACAATGTTGAGTGGCAAAAAATTGTAAAAATAGAAGTTTTCCGAGTATTTTCAATGGATTTTCGTTAGAGCTGATTTTCTGCAAAACTTACCAGTTATCAGTTTAAGTACAGTTATCTAATGAATCTATTGCAATTACTTTTCCTATTTACCACCGGGCAAAATTAGAAATGTAGGGAAGCTGAGGTGCATAAGGTAGCAGCAGAATGCTCGACCTGGTGCTTGTCAAGCAGCTCTGCAGCTAGTGAGGTCTACAGGTTTACCAGTTGCAAAATTATTTGTACCAGTTGGGCACTTCAGATCAAAAAGTCGATGACCTTTGATTCCAAGCAAAATTTTTCTTGGCATTAGCGAAAGAGGTGAGGAATGCATGAAAGAAGTCACATTGTTAAAATCAGTGACGCTTAGATAATTGAAACAGCCAATACTTCGTTAAAGGTGTCAGTTTTTCTCTCCTTAAAGCAGCGATGAGCAATATGGACAGAATCCACGTATCACTATTTAATGTCTATGTAAACATTGGGAATAGGAAGAACAGTTGGGCTGTATTAGTTTTTTTAACAATTTCTTTATAGCCGGCTTTAAATAAGTGTGAATTACTCCTGTTGTATTATTACTGTTATTAATATACAAGTTCTGCTACTAAATGTTGCGCAGAAACTTAATGTAAAGTGTTTAGGCCTACGATAAAATTCAATAGAAGTATAGAAATTTAAAGGATACATAACGAAAATAAAGATAATGCTAGCAATGAAAATTTATAGCAAGGTTGCTGCTTGCGTATTTTGTATCATAATGCAATGCATTATAGGAGAACAAGAAATGACTCAAGTAACAGTTTAGAATGAGATTCTAGTTTTAGCTATAGGGAACTACAAGGAAGTTTGCACGAGGTGCACTCTAGAGTTTTATCTAAACGGTGACAATTGAAAACTTGAAATACGCTTTTTGTAGATACACCGGGAATTAGCAACCCACAGTTGATAGAGAATTTACAAGAAAAAGCACAGGCCGCGTTGGAGGAGTACCTTAGACAGCAACACCCATCCCAAGCCAGTCGATTTGGTAAATTATTACTCCGTCTGCCTGCACTGCGACTAATTCGGCCTGGCCTTATTGAGAGCCTATTTTTCTCACGAATGATAGGAAGTTACAGCGTAGAAAGCCTACTCAGCGGAATGCTTATGTCCGGTAACTCATTCAATACCGCATATTGTGGCACCGGCAATACCGGATTGGTAAATAGCTTAGGTGGGACCGGGTGCGGTATTAATATGAATAACAACATGGGAACAGTGACTTGCTCACTTCCAACACAAATGAACAACTTTACAACTATGCAGTTGAATGGTGGAGTCGGCATATCGTCTGTCAATCAAATGAATGGCTTAGGAACCAATCAAAACTATCCAGGGAGCATGAATGGCCTGGGCAATACAGGTATATCTAGCAATATAAATGGACTTCAAAACATGATGAACTCAGTTCCTTTACAGTTTTCTCCAAATCTAACAACCATGAGCGGGATGACATATAACTTTGGAACAAATTCATCAACAGTTTTAAATGGAATTGGAAGTCTTGTACCAAATTCAACTCTGAACACAAGTGGTAGCAGTGGCCTGTGTCGAAGCCCAAGCAGCTCTGGCTCAGAAGGGGACAATGGGCAGGGAAGCTCACCTGGAGGGAGTAATGGAAAAGTCTTGAATGGCACTCCTCCCCGATGAAGTACACCATGCTTGAATGGCACTCCTCCCCGATGAAATACACCATGCCTTCCATTGAACAAATTATAATTACTGCCTGAT
Source organism: Cassiopea xamachana (assembly GCA_900291935.2). Taxonomy (NCBI): domain Eukaryota; kingdom Metazoa; phylum Cnidaria; class Scyphozoa; order Rhizostomeae; family Cassiopeidae; genus Cassiopea; species Cassiopea xamachana. The sequence continues at coordinate 3,481,311 of OLMO02000294.1, read as the reverse complement.
AAATGAAGGCAATGTTAAGAACAGCCAGTGCAAGCAAGTATGGTAACTGCTGCTTGAAGATGTGAAATACTTTATGACTTTGACGCAAAGCTGCAGTAATTATTATGAAAAAGATCATGTGTGCTGAAGTGCTAAACTTCCCTTGAATCATCAAAGCTGAAGATGAGTATAATCTGGTTGATGCTAAGCGAGAAAAAGGCAAAAAAGAGCTATAATTTATATGCTAGAATGAGATTAAGCGTAGCTACAATTGGTTTTTTATTATTTCAACAGGTATAAGCACAAAGCAATAGAGAAAATATGATCCGTATATATATATATATATATATATATATATA
>OLMO02000294.1:3311144-3471954 GCA_900291935.2 Cassiopea xamachana | reverse complement strand
TATATATATATATATATATATATATATATATATATATATATTTATTTATATATCGAAAATCCAAACTACTAGTAGAAAAAAGCTGTAAGTGTATGCTATCTCACCAATGATGGCTCGCTTTATTTTTGGTTTCCCACAATCAATTGGCACACATTTGATTTTCGCATCCTTCCACGTTCCTAATACACACTTTACTAGCTTGGTCCCTCCAGGCAGGTAACCTACGTTGCACTTCACCTTGCATATATTCCCATCATTATTTCCTGAAAGAATAGAGCGGGTGATCCTTGTAACTTGAGGTGCCACGTACAACCTAAAACTTGCGATTTAAAGTGCTCGGTATCTATTCCGTTTCATTTAAATATATATATATCTTCATCTTTTCTGCATCTATATCTATATCGGTATCTATATATTCTCTAAGGAATCTTTTACCGTTTACTTAATGTGCAAAAAATTTTTGAAGCATTCAAAAGGTCTCTGAAAGCAACTTGTAGGCATTTCCTATGAGCTAATATACACTGAAAATTAGCTTTGATAGCTTTAATCAAATATTTCTTCTTACTAATAAAGTCCCGATGAATGATTCCTGTGTAACAACCTTTTTTGATTGTCTGAACAATCACAAAGCAATGACGGAGAGATCTCATTAAGAAATTGTACCTGCACATGCTACTTGAGCATTTTTGATGACCAACGGTTTGCATTTTGGGAGGTGACAGTTATATTGGTGACAGGTGTGAGTTTTTGGATTGTAGTACTCGTTTCTTTTAGGATCGCAAGAGCTAGCAGCAGCTGGATTAAGAACGTTTGACGATTGCAACGCAATTGATGAGATGGCGATGCTATACACTGAGTAGCTAACGCGTACAGCAATGGTTCTATAGTAAGGCTTTGTCATATCATGTAAGACTGGAACACATAAGGGACTGCGCTTGCAATGGACTTCCACTTTGTCCACGCCGATACTGTGGTATACATTTTTCTCATCTTTAAGTTTGATTCTGATGTATGATTTGCTTGCCACTTTGTCCCCAGCCCTTGGCTGTAGCCCATCCGATGCTATATAAATCACAACTGCAGCAGCAACCACTGGTTCAGCAAACCCAACCTCGAACCAATAGTTGTCTGCTCCATACCAGTGCTCACCGCAAGGAATCCATGCTTTCTTCAGTCCCTTTCTCTCCGTTTGATAACATTTCTTCAGTGAAGGAGAGTACATGAGTAATACTAATGTATTTGCAAGTCAAGATAAACCAAAAAACTGGTTGAATTAGAAATACAATGGGTTTGCTACTACTACCAATCAAAGTTTCTCTTGGGATTTAAAGTAATAGAGGAACAGATATGAAGTTTGACGGCTAGAATTTTTCAAGACGTTCACAACTAATAAATTGCAGTAGTCAGGAGAGCAAGTAACATATAGTGTACCAGAAGATGACATTTATCCTATTATACTTGGTGCATGGCATCAAAATTATGCTGCCTGTGTACTATCTACGACAAGCATTAAGCAACGAGCGGCTGGCATGCTTATGTGCAACACAGGAGAGTACCTAATAGGGTAAGGTTGCTAATAGTTCTATAAAGGGCTGTTTTCTTTGCAATTAAGGCCTGTTTTACATGCCATTTCACGCCGTCATTTACAAAGTAAACCTTCACTGAAGCTACCAAGCACGGAAAGACGCGATTTGTACGACACCAGTTTTAGAGACGATGCAACTGCCTTGTATTAAACTAGGGGTCCCATGCTATTAAACTAAGGGTCCCATGCCTGGATGCGGCATGCATAGTAGGCCTAAATTAGCTGAAAAGCTAGGTATAACAGCCTACTCAAAATAAAGTAAACAACAACAACAACAACAGCACCCAAAAGAAGGAACGCCAGTGCTCGAGAGAAGCAAACGCTTTTACTAAGGTAAAAAAGTGCATCATTCTTAGGTAGATAATTTAGGAAAACGTGTGCTGGTACGGGGCTCAGCACGACACAACAACGTACAAATAGGTACTTTATGAAATACAGGTGTAGTTGGCTGGAACACAGTTGAATCAAACTTATACTGGTACGGCACGCCATATAAAACAGGCCTAATGTGAATTCAAAGAAGCGAGCTAAAACCCACAAGCTAAGGAATAAGATATTCAACAGCACTCAAAAACAGAGGAGAAAGTGGAAAGCCAATATTGTTTACAGCCGAATGCTAGGAAGAACTATTGGTTGGTTGATGACGAAATTATGAAATCACTTACAAGATCCAAAGGAGGTGGTCCTGTAATGATGTCATATGAGCTGTGAGGGCATTTATGTTTTGGGTTCCCTTTGGCTGTAGCAGCCCATTGCTGTGAAAAACCATCCGGCACGTAGAACCCACAATCGATAGGACTCATCTTTTTCTCAAAAGCTTCACATATGCCGTCTGCTTCATATTTGTAGCAAATACTTGGTTGTCCCTTACACTTGAACACCTCTTCCCTTTTACATTGGATGCTACACCCATCGCCATTTCTCAGGTTCCCATCGTCACATTCTTCTTTGTTCTCGTGTTGGATAATTCCATCACCACAGAACCCCAACTTTGTAAGAAATCGTAGGGGCGAAGACATGGGACCAACATGGCTTCCAACCACTGTTTGTATGCGATACTCGTATGTCACACCATCTTGGATTCCTCTGCAACGGCATTAATTACATAATCAGTAGCATGTCAAAGGACTATTGAGTTAGCGGGGGGGGGGGGTATAACAAACGAAGCTCGCTGAAAGGCTACAAAATTTCCTAGAATTACCGACAAGCAATGATTACTACTCCAGCTTCTACCAACAAGCCAAAGAGCAATCTACAGCTTTAGCAAACGTGGAGTGTGACACTCTACATCCGCCACGTCTGCACACCCCTGTACATGATAGAGAAAAACTTTCTTTCAAATTGTTATCCTCTTGATTTTCACTATCTGCTTCAGCTTCATGTTTCTTATAAACATATTTCTGATAAAAAACGTGTATTTGCATCAGAGCGCAGAGGCATTGAAGTTGGCACTTGTGAATCAAGGCAAGTCTAGTCTTATTTAAGCAAGAGAAATATCACTTTAAGTGAAAAGAGAAATAGAAATGATTGAGTCTCCATTTCCAAGAATAAGTAGTTCGCACAAATAAGGGCGTTTTTGCAGCAAAAGATAGATTTGTGAATGTTTGAATATCTTCAAATTGTAAGCATTACTCTTTTTATACACATTCCATAAAACTTGCAAAACTACCTAGTCACGTTAACTATGAACTAGCATTACATACATTACAAAAACGAAGACGATACTCCGAGGAACAATAATTATGACTACCCCGAACATGTAGGTACATAAGAACACATGTATTTACTAAATGAAGACCAAATAAAAGAGTTATGAAAGCAGAAAGTAACAAATAAACACACTTCACGATCAAAATTTGCCAAAATATTTGACAAATTGTTTGCCATATATAGTCGTAGGTAATTTAGGTCATTTGGAAAATATTCTGGATATTACCTGTCAACATAGCGAGGAATTAGCACCCTTTTCGACTTGGTTGACTGGAAAGGAGGCTGCCTATGCACAATATATTCAACACGAGGACACTTTAGACAGTGTGGGTGGCGCTCTTCTGAAATAAGCTGAACTGCGTCTATTCCAGTTTCGCCATCGTTCAACCGTATTCTCACAATCTTTGCTGCTTTATTTGTGAAAATTCGTCTGGTATATGGTACATCGCATTGAGGAACAATAGAGCCTGTGGGTGAATGGGAAGTTCCTCATTCATGAAAAAGCTGTACAGTGGCGGTTTTTCAAGAAAAATCTGGGGGGGAAAGGGGGTGAGTTTGCCGAGTATTAGAAGAAACACGTGCACTCGACAAATACTTGGGAATATTTGTCGACTACACGTGTTTTTCAAGAGAAAAGGTGTACAAGAAAATCGAGGCTCAAGCAAAAAGTGAATTTCATATTTAAAAATCGTGTATTTCAGCTTTGGTTTCATTACTTTTACCGACTCGATGGTACTTGGGGGGTCACTTTGCCCCCCTTGCCCTCCTAATAGCTGCTACTTGAGCTGTAGCCATAGGATAAAAGAAACATGAAAGGGAAGGAAACCCCACCATGGTGGTAAGTTTGCATAGCTATTGACATACTTATCATTAATTATTACTGGCATAGTTACCATTAAGCATCATTGACATAATTATCATTTATCATCATTTACATGAGTATCATTAACTATTATTCACATAAACTGTCATTGACTTACATAATTACCATTGTCACAACCGTCACTATCTTGTCCTTATCATTTCATTGTCATTACATTTGTTAAGCGACAAGTTAAGGAATCTCGTTTGAGTATGAAGTTCGTAGTACTAACTACGAATTGGTTGCTCTTCCTGCTGAAAGTGAAGGCAAATGCAACAACGGTCGTTTATTAATAGATGAAACTGTAAATGAGATGATAACTAGTGAGACCATGTAAAATCAAAATAAGATGCATGGTTGCAATGATTATAGTGATCGCAATGATACTGGTGATCAGAAAATAAGGAATATGATGATAGAAGTACGTGTTGGTGATTATGATTATCAATGATAAGGATGATGATGGCAAACATGCTAAAATCGATAATTTTTAGAACTGAAAATTCTGAAAGCTTACCCAAATATGTTATGCTGTTATCAACGTGCAACAGCTCAACATCAAACGGGGTTCTATCTCTATTATAAGTCATCCATATCTTGATTCCTGTTGGAACAACCTCCTTTTCGAATACTAATTGGAGGACTGCCGTCGAAGTTGTGCTTTGCATGTCCATATGCATGAATACATATGGGTCAATATTACACTTTCTTGCATCTGGAGGCCCCACTGCATGGTGTGGAGGGAAGTGCCCTGATTCTAATGGCTCTGGCTCAGAATGGGCCGCTATCGCGAACTGCTTTAAGGTGGTATCTTGCCAGTCGCAAAGGTTACAGTTTCGTGATGTGAAATCATGGCCTAGTCCCAATGAGCGCATCCATTCTATCTTTAGAGCATCATTTGAGTAAGAGAGGATTTTTGGTGCCATTGGTGAACTTGAGGGGGTGTCACCCAGCCTCCAAGACTGATACATGAAATCAGCATAACAGTGCATCCTTGAGACTTGATCTGGTGTGAACTCATTTGAGCATTGTGTCGCATATCCCATATAATTCATAAATGGGGTATTTTTGAACTTATGTATTCCACAATGTTTCCCTTTTGGGTCTTCACATCGATCATTTTCTTTTGTGGGATTCGTATCCCCGCAGAGATCACCTAATTCCATCGAAGCGTGAGTCTCGAGGCATGGATCGTCACAATTGCCTGATCTTTGGTGAACATGCCAAAGGCCCAAATTGTGCCCCAGCTCGTGTACCATGTTTTTAACCCCCGCTAGCTTACCGAATTGATCGGCCTGCAAGAGTGTCCCACCTTCAATACTAAATACAGACTTCTCCCACGGAAATGTAGCATATCCTTCAACTAATTTATCCGCAAAATTTACGGCATATACATTTAACTGATGTTTGTTGCTTAGACTCACTGCATGTTGAAATTCTTTCTTTGACATGTATGCTCTTTTTGTTGATGTATAGTCGAAACAAGTCTTTGACGTGTCAGTTAGACTAGCATCACAACAATCACCCCCGTCGAATTTATTCTCTACATTATTACATTCCTTGTCGCATCTGCCATTACCAATCAGCCTCTTGTTGCAGTTCTTGGCTTGAAGGCAATCACCTCCATCGTTACCAATGGCCTTTAAGTCACACTGTTTCTGGCAAGTCCCATCTCCAACATCCCTAGGAGAACAGTTCAATAAAATAACCCTTTTCCGTAATGTGGAATTCTTTATCACATGGATGTTTAAATTCCATGTTATATTGTACTTCGAAAAGGCGTGGTTCACCTGCTGGTGTTGTTTTTTTATTTGCTTCTGAGTAAGAATCGGATTATTTCCATTGTCGTCAGCGAGGTTTATTATCCGATAGTTGAGTTCCTTCAGCAATCGGAGATTGTTGTTCTCTTTGTAGCCCTTAATAATATCAGGATTGTCACAAACAGTCACGCCACAATATGGCTTTTTCACCTCGATGTGGTGTGAATCTGAGGGAGCGGTTGATGGTACCAGCGTTGGTGTGAATTTCGTTACTGGCAGATATGAAGACTCAACATTATCATGATTCTGTAATCTCTTAAACTTTTCAAATAAAAGAAGGTCACTTTGGATTTTCTGGATCTCCGTGTTGAACATATCTGCAATGATGGCTCGCTGACTCTTTGCTTTCTTCCATATTCTGAAATCGTCAACAGTTCCATGAAAAAACCTAGCTCTACGAGAGTCGCCTCCCATTTCAAGAATCTCACATTTGGTCGATTGCATTGCAGTGACCGGACTGAGTGGCATATGACTCACTGCAACTTGAGCCTGGTTAACAAAGAGTTTCAATGCTGTTCCATTAAAGACAACAGCTACATGGGTCCAGATACCAGGCCTATAACCACGAAGATCAGTTACGGTATACCGTTCTTTGACCCTGTGTGCCTTCATTGAAAAATAAAATCTACTATCTTGCCCCCTTTTTTCATCTCTTACACCTAAGATCCATATGCTAGAAGATCTGTTGCTATGACAACGATTGTAGAAGTTAAGGATGGGCACATTGTCGAGTTGTCCACCTTCAGGATTTAACCATAGCTCAACTGTGAACTTCTGATTGTAAACTGGAACTTGAAATTCGATTATTTCTTTACCTGAAAAATATGCAGCTGTGTCTTGTGGTTCGTGGAATGGTCTTCTTTTGAACTGTTGTCCTATCACTTCTAGGTCATCTCTACGAAATCTGCGATCTAGTGTGTCACTTTTTCTCCCTGTGCTCGTTACGTGTACCATTTGCATCATCAGATAGACAGCAAGAAGGCCATGTACTATATGACAAAATTTTCGAGGCATTTCGAGCTGTAAAAATCCTCCTTTATATTGTAATGTTGTACGTTGTGGCGTGGAGACTGAGTTCTGGGAGATGAAATTCTGTTTTCATTCAAAATGAAGCTTCCAGTCGTTTGCCTAGGCCACTGCCATCGTCCTGAAACAAAACAAATATTATAAAGATTTGAACAATAACGCTATTTTGCATTGGGTTGTTGTCCCAAAATACACAAAATATGGTAAATGACGTCACTCAATCAATAAGGTACAGTTACTGGACAGACAGGCATGAAACAGATCTAGCTGCTCATGGATGTAGTAAGAAAAGATTACCAAAAGCAATCCCGTGAAATTCTTTCTTTTTGGCAGATTTTGATACGTGCATGCTTTAAATTTATTGAAAATGATCAGCTGAGACTTGAATGATGAAATGAACCACAGAATAAGAATGAAATGGAGAGTGGTTTTCAAAAATTAGGCCGCAACGCTCCAAATTTAAGCCTTTAGCTTCCTTCTTAAGAAAGCATGATTGTCTCTAGTCCTGTTTGTATCAGTGGTATGGTACTACTGCTTTCAAAGACAAAAAGCCTCTTTATCAATTACCTTCACTTGCACCCACGTCAATGGCTTGGATTGTCGGTAAAGACTCAAAAGATTTGGTGTTTGGATCACGATTGTAGTTGTTTTTGTGTTTTGATTATTGCAAAGATAACTAGACTTTTGGGGCACTATTTCCAAAATACATGTTTTCTATAAGAAAATGGTGTCTAGGAAGGTAATGTTCAGCTGCTCAAGAAGTTAAGAAAGTTCAGTACTGGACTTTTGATATCTAAGAGAGGTTGAAAATGTATATGTGGCTAAAACTTGATTTATCTGTGTACAAAATGTTATATATACCATGTTGGTGGCTTAATAACAGATTAACTGCTGTTATTTATTAAGGTTTATTGTCATTTCAAGTGTACATGGAACTTTTTCGCTTTCGATTAATGTGCATGCACAAACATTGTATCTTCAAAATTTTTCCAAAGAAGGCCTTAAGAAAATTTTGGTACTGGAATCATGAAAATGTTAAAAATGTTTTTATGCTGGGGCGAAAAGAGGTTTCTTATAAAAAATGTGTGCCTGTTACAAGAAGGAGGATCTGCTTGAATAACTAAACTCTTAGATATGCCATGCTGCTTAGAGTGCTTGCAAGATGTGAAAAGTCATGCAAGGTTGCAAACAGCTATAAATAATTCTAGTCAAGAAAATGCTCCGTGTAGGATGGCATGAAATGAAAATCCAACTGTATACTGACAGAAGAATCTCCTAAAATCATAAAATGGAAGATTTATAAAGATTTTACACTCCGTTTTTTACAACAATACTTGTTGCTTCACCAGGGCTAAAACTTCTTGATTTTTTGACTTTGAGCCCAAAATCATTCTAAAATTAGTCTTGAGTACCAAAGGTGTAACTTTGCTTGAATGTCAAATGAGAATTTAGATCTTTGCTGATATCATATTTCATCATGAAACAAAATAAGAGGATAAAGAACATTAGATATTGTATCGATAGTAAGAAAATTAATTTCAAAGCAGTATTGCTACCCCATATTTATCATCAAGCCAAATGTAATCCTTAGTATCATTTGCGTCTGTAGTCTTATATTTCTCAAGAATAATCAGTTCATGACACAATGTGAGACTCACACTTCTGTTGTGTATCGATAGTGCAAACGTTAATCTACAAGCAGTACTGTAACTCGAACACATAAAAGCTCTAAGTCTTGGTGAAGCTTGAGCCTTGCATTATTCTTAAATTATTCTTCAACTTCAGCAATTTTGAGTCTTGATGTTCTTAGGGGTCATTCACGTGTTACGTAATCCTAAATTTACCGTTTTTCAGACCACCTCCCCCTGTCGTAACACTCCGTGCTATAGCTCTCCATGTATACTAAGCAATTGTGCAACAAATCAAGGTACCCTCCCTCCCCCCTAGAGGCGTTACGTAATGTGTGAATGACCCCTTATAGACTATATTCTATTAAAAAATAAGTGCACATGGCTCAGGTTTTTGAAGATGCTTGCCATTCAAGAATTATGTGTCTTAACGCTAATATGAGAATACTTTTGGCTAAAAACAGTTTAATGCATGATATCAACTCACTCCATTGAACACTTCACATTTAACTTTACTATACCATACACACATTTTAGTATAGAAATTTAGTCTGAGTAAATTAAGGTTCAAATGTTGAAAATTAGGAATAATTTAAGAATAATGCAAGGCTCAAGCTTCATCAAGAATTAAATATACTCTGATTTACTTGAGACTTTTTCATTGAGTTTTATGCTCTAGATGGCAAATTTATCGTTACAGTTTGTTTTTATGATGAAGTTATTGAAAGCAGATACCTAGAGTGATGTCAATCAACTAGTGAGTTTCATTATCAAAAGTCTGAATTTTTTCTTTTGACTTTCAGGCTAAACTACATCGTTAGCAGCTCAGGAATCTAAGAATGATTTCAAAAGTGAGAAAATAGATATTCTTTTCTATAAGGTGTGTACAGAGTTCTTTACTGCACTGTTCTGTTTACGGTTACGTGCATTTGACTTATTAAAGAATCTATTTGTGAAAGAATAGTTTGAACTTGAGTCATACAATAGTGATTGCATCTACATTTCTTGCTGTTGCCAGGCACTTTGAAGAGATTAGGCCCTTGATTCAAGGAACAAACGATCTGAAAACAGCTAAAAATGCCAATACCACTAATGAGCAATTTGCGCTTGCCGAATAATAAGCATGTTCTTAATTGATATTTAACAGCATTTGACATCAAATACTCTTTTCACATGCACGCAAAATCAACTTAAGAGAAACATAATGCCTCTACCCAACAGACGCATTCTGTTAATTTTTCTAATATACATGGTGCACACATAGGTATGATGGTTTTGCAAGAGATAAAGCAAATGATATGGAACATTTCTATCAACAAAGAAGCTTCCTTTTAGCTTTAGGAAGATCATGGTATCGTCAGTGTTTTCTCTCTACTTGCCTTCATAGGCTTGCTCTATCATAAGTGCAACACAATCGGCATATAAGCCAAGCTTTAGTTTTAAGGTACATTTCTGAAAAATGGATACAGTTAACAAAAATGTTATTGAATCCCTTTTCAAGGGCAAGTTTATACTCACTACTACAAGCTTTGTCAAATGAACTCATTCGGAGTTCTTACCTTTAATTACTTACTTCCAGCTTTGAACGATAGAGCCTCCGTCAACTTCTGCATTCAAACACTAACCACCGCTTTCATGTATCACCCAACCCTATCGTTGCGTCATTTTGAAATTCCGCTATTATTCAAACTCAGCTTCCTACTTTACTTTGTTTAGTTCCTTTGCGAAAGGCGAGGAATTATTTACTGGCTAAAATAAAAGATAAGTGCTTCCATACGTATTGTTTTGAAGGGCATTCAACTAGTTAGCTTTGTTTTCGAGAGTTTCAAACGTACTTATCAAAAAATGATCTGAGTACGTCACGTCATAGTACGACCAAAGCTTGTTTGACCCCATGTGAAACGTTGCATCATTTCGATCAAAGCTAATTGTACCCATGGGTAAAATAAAGAGTTCTAGGCAAGTAAGGGATAATATCGTTTAAAGTTAATTGGTTCCTGGTAAAAATAATGCAAGAGCAAGCTTGAAATAAGTGATTTAATATATTACGCTGTTACTTGACATAAAGCATCCGATCCATCCCAAGCTCAGTTCAGTCTTAAAATACGGGATTTTAATAAAATTTTGATGATCACGGACTATGCTACCAATAAACACATCAACGAAAATTAATATGTTTGTATTCCTTCTCTACTACTTTTTCATGGTTGATCGACTTCATCAACAAAGTCCGTAGTAATAAAGTAGAGTGTTTATCGACTATATTAAAACTAGCTATACTGGAAAGCCATAAGTTCTCGATAAAACTTCTCTGTAGTTCATATCACTTTGTTCACATGCATAATGCTTAAAGTGTGTCTAATATCAACGGTTCGATAATCTTTAGCAATAAGTAATTTTTGGGCTCAAGTTTGTGTTCTGTTGTAGCTTTTCATGGATGATAATTTATTCTAAACTGCAAAAGAACAGAAGACAAGATTTTGCAACGGGGTCCTAGATTTTACAATTAGATTGTACTGAAAAAAGACAATTTTGGGCTCGATTGTGGCCTTTTTTAATCGTAAAATGCATTTGACTTAAAAGATGACAAATAAGGGATTGAAGGATGCAAACAATTTTAGAAGATTTAAATTTATTTATCACCTGACTGTTGCAGATACGTTGTGACCATAAAGCAAAAATCTTGATAAGCTGTTCTCATCGGCACTGACTATTGACATCACTGTGCTATTTCTGCAGATATCTCTTCACAGTCAAAAGAAAAATGCAAACATCATACGGTGTTGTAACATCAATGTTGTTGTCAATCTCTGTTTTCACCGTATGACAATGGGCCACTGCTTAGCATAATATAAAAGAAATTGAAAAGAAACGCAGAAAGCAACGAGGCTACTTTGGACCGCTTATTGTTCTTGTGCAAAAATTCTGCCCTGCGCTTATCTACTTGTTAAAGAACGCCTTTTGACATTGCAAAGCAATATTTCATCAAGTAAACAGTTAAAATAGGTCAAAAGCGATTGTTTCCTGTAAATCAGGATCAAGGATTTTACAAAGATTTTAAGTTAAAATGACATGACCTATAACGTTCGCAATCTTTCATTTTACGCATTGTATGGCGAGGCCTCAGTCAATTCTTTTGCCATGCAGATATACTATTTATTGGCAATGAAAAGGATTTCTTTAGAAGCAACAGGAAACACGTACTGTTTATCGTACGACTTGAAACATGTGGTCTGACAATACATTCTTCTATCAAACGATCGCATCAGGTGAATGCGAGACTGTTGTGATTGGGCTATATAATCGCTACGCACAAGCATATAGAGGACTTACTTTCTCATCTATATCTACGTCATAACCTACTATCGAGCTCAAATATATGTAGGTACTTAACATTTAGAATAACACAAATTCCAATGCATCAATACTAAAAGGAAATATTTCTATTCATTATTTAAAAAAAAGTTTTATGATCACACTTTCAGTAAATTCTGTTCACAAGAGTTAAGCGCATAAGAATTTTTTCTTATTTAAGAACACCTAAATTTTTGGCGAGCCTCAATATTCTTCAATTTTCCCGGTTTTGCGCCTAAAGTTATTGTTACAATATTCTTAGAGTGTAACTTGGCTTGGAAAGGAAAGGGATATATTCAAATCTTTGTTCATGTCTTACTTCAGCATAAAGCAAATCAAAAGAGGGACTGGATAAAACATATTTGTATTGATTGTCCAAAATTTAATCTAAAAGCGCCCTTATAGCTCAAATATACAAAGTCTTGATCAAGCTTGAGCAGTGGTGATTTCTAAACATTTTAACAAGGGGTGCTCTAGGCGCAACCACACCCATACTTTGGGTGTGGCCCAGCTGCAGCTACGCTCATATTTTCAAAGAGCAGATATGATAATTTACTCTAACATTGATATGATAGAATCAACTATTAAAAATATCTCAATAACCATGGAGCAGCGCAAAGTTGACCATGCACTTTGGAAGCAAGGTCAATTCACTTGAAAAGCAAAGCCAGTACAAGATTTTTTAGGGGGTTCATCACCCCAAAATGAACAGCAATCTAAACAAGTGGGTTCCACCCCCAGAGCTCCCTAAAAATCACCCCTGAGCTTGAGCCTTGTATTATTCTTAAATTTTAGCCATTCTAAGCCTTATTTTTCTTATAAATTTTGTTCTTATAAAATGAAAATAGCATGTAGTGAGGCTCAAAATTACTGAAGTTTAAGAATAATTTAAGAACAGTGAAAGATTCCAGCTTGGGAATTTTGTCTATAGCAGCACAAGTTCTTTAAATTTTGATACTTACACATTTAGGCTCTTGATAAAGTATTTACTTCCAATAAGAGGTTCATGTAGTGCTAGATGCTGAAATTTTCAGTGGATGACAACTTGAAAGCCTGTTACTCAAAGACAAGATTAGACTATAAGAAGCATTGCACATGATTTGTAGCTTTGGACATAATTGCCCAAAATCTTCGCCCCAGAATAGACTTACGAAGTATGCTGCAAGTGATAAACACGCCTCATATCCAAGGAGTATGCCCAAATATCTCAGAAGAATCCACAACAGAAGTTGCACAAAAGTAGATGATATCAAGAACTGTGGATTTGATGTTTGATTGTAGAAAGATTTCGTACTTTCTAGAACTTTAAAAGTTTTTATTCATAATTGCAATAAGTCCCAGTTACAGTTGCTACGATTGAGAAGGCCTTTTTAGAAACTTTTGTTTACAAAGAAACTGTCAAGAAAGAAAAACTTGATAGCCTGGTAGTTCTTTCAATTGACGACGAGGCTGCTCAATCACTATACGCAAAAATGGCCTACTCACCTTCGTATTTGAAGGTGGAAAATAAAAGAAAGGGAGAAGAGTAAGAAAACCACTACTATGTAGGATGCTTGCATAGTTTTTACAGGTGCTATGTGACTTTGTAAAAAGGTAAAGGTAGGGTAGGATCAAGTACGCTTCTGTACCTAGAGGAGATCCTTTTACCTTATTGGCCTTTTTGCGCCGGCCGGCCTTAATGGAGTTAATTTCCTTAAGTAGTGTTAGAAGGACCGGCGTTAGATTTTGGCGGGATAAAAAGCGCCAACCATGAGAAGAGGGCACTTATGTTGGACATGTGAAGTAGGGTGGCCAGTTCCTCTTCTAAACACCAGGCGTCAAATTGTTGCTGGATGGACAGAGAGAGAAAATTCAGTCAAAGTTCGACTGTAGTTCCAACCATCAGCCTTCCGCACAGTAGAGAAGCGCTCCAACTGACATACCACGTGAAAAATTGTCGAATTCTTCATTAGCATGTAAATAAAGAAGTTGCTACACTGTTTGATCTCCGAAGAAAACTCCTTTACAGGTGATACATATCAAGTAAAAAGAATCTTTGACACCAAAGCGTTCCTTATCCAAATCTAGTTTACTATTGACAATGATATAAGAATTGGAGTTACCACCCACTTATTTACTAAGGAATTCCACAATGCCCCCATTACATCATGTACTTATACTGTTATACATATACATGCTGTATTATACTGTTATACATACCTTTATTGTTATTTTAAGGCCTTAGCAAGTGTGAAAACGTTTTTAAAAACAAGTTAATCCTGGAAAGGTGTTTAAAAGCAAATAATGCTTTAATCAATACTCACTTCTTCAATCGTGCATTAAATATTCCTCATGCAATCAAATGTTCCTCATACAATTTTGATATGCAAGCTTCATGCGAGAGACTTCTAATCTTCAAATCAACAACTTTAATTTTTACATGTTGTGATAACTTGACATAAACATGAACCGCTTTTAAACAATCAAAGTATCCAGATAAAGCCTTTCCCAATTCAGATTAAACAACCACACGAAGAATTAACATAAAAAAATCATTGTGCGTTCTCAGTGTTTTCTCAAAGAAAGAGCACGTTTATCTCTCAGTTGACAAGCCACAGAAGCATCAATCTAACTTTTTGTTGAGAAAAACTCCTAGACAATCCCCTTACTCGATCTATCTTGGTGGCTTGTTTAAAGGCCGTATCCATATGTACCTTTCAAGAGCTATATCACCGTAGCAGAATGTACTTGGGGTTGACTTAAGGAGCTTTCATTTTTAACGTAGGGTATAGGTGTAAAAGAATTTCTGAAACACATGGGGAAGTTTACTTACTCCATTCACTATATTCAATAGTATTTAAAGTCCCATTTTGAAACACTGGAAAAAGTTCGTACCCCAATAAGGTTGCTATTTATGTCATTCAATTTGGATCTACAGCTTGAGAACACTAAAAACGCTATCTGGATATGAGGGAAAGGAACGTGGAAAAGATCATAAATATTTTTTGGAAATAGTAAGTATTTTGTATATATCATGTAAATACCATTTATGGTAGAAATTTATCCAAGATTTTGGAACCCCATCATAATTTTACCATCGATCACGAATTGTCAAAAAATTTGACACCCCAATAGAACAAGAAAAAATAGTGTGGCAGCTCTCCAAAACTTCTTCAACCTCTGCACCCAGCATTAATAATGGCAGCTCTCTTATAGGAATTTGATTCTATCTGGAGCTTCTGAGATTTCAGTTATAAGTTTAAAGCAATATTGGCCTTCACTAGATATTTCACCACTTACAGTTCCCAATGGGAAGACTGGAAAGTGAATATTGCTTGATATTATAACATTGCAGTAGACCAGGGGTGGGCCAGCCATCGAAGACTGGTGGGGAGGGACTTTGGGTGCCACGCCCTAACATTTTATCACGATTTGATTGCCACACCCATTTCCAAATCTTACTAGAGGTCCATCACTCCCATTCTAAAACTTTCCCATCGAATTTGGACGAATTATAAAATTGACCTTGGCGAGAAGTGGAAGGGGATAAGTCCCCCAGTCCCCCCGCGGCGCCACCACTGCAGTGGACACTTTGAGACGTAGGAGTGAGATATCGATGTTAATTAAATCATTAATTTGAATATTGTTTTCTGAATTCGAGGCAGCAATCTGGACATGTAGAACAGTAGCTGGCATTAACTCGAGGTAAGCAAATGGGTAACTAAATGATTTTCTATTAAGTCCTTTTAGCTTAGGCCTATATAAGATACTATTAAAGCCAGTAGTTGAAAATTGGAATGACGACCACAAATGTGCTAAAATAGAACAGTACCTAATGGATATAAACAGCAATACTTGCCAAAGAATGCTAAAGGCACAGTAACAGGAAACCAACTTCTTTTCACTGCTGATCTTGCATCAAGAGCAGTGGCGTAGAAGAGGGAGGCCTGGGGAATGCAGCCTCCCTGGCTGTGACTTGAAGGGGACGCAGCCCCCCAGCTCTGTAGGTTGTTTGGAATTAAGAGCATAGAAGAATCATTATTCTGTTGTAAAAGGCTACTTTATATTCTAAAAACTGTCAAGAAATAGTTAGTTCACAAGGTATAGGGTAATCAAAGTACATTATTTATTGGAACACACTATCTTTTCTCTAGATAACTGAGTGGATTTATTTTAAAGTTACTTATACAGATAAATGCCAGAAAACAGCCCCCTAGTTATTTATAGAGCCCCCTAGCTGTAAATTTACTTCTATACCACTGATCAAGAGTGATAGCTGGCTTTACTGCGAAAACATATTTTCATTTATTAGGATCATAAAAGTTTTCTTGATGTGTCATCAGCCTTGTGCTATTTTAACATAGCTGACTAAGCCGTTTCAGCATCAATCTACTGCTTCAGAAAGATCTTCTATGATGTAATAGTCTTAATCATTACTTCCGAAAAGACAATGTTCCTGATTATTCTTGGAAAGGTCTTAGTCTAAGACAGGGCAATTTTAAAGGATTTCACTGGTAGGGAAAGCATGTCAAAAGGGCCCAAAGATTCCAGAATCGTAAATCATCAAATTGGCCCTATTGAAAAGGTCCCCTTTATATAAGCTCCCTGCCCAGAGGTATGTCTATTTCCTCCCTCTAATAAGCCCCAACCCATGCATGTGACTTTAGCTGATGGAGAAATTATTAGTGCTTCATAGGGCTACGAAAAAAAGCCCGGCAATTGGACATATTTTTGCTGAAACTGTTTCTTTGACGCTACCAACACAAGCAGCAGGACACTTTAAAGGACATTTGATTTTGTGTTAATTAATTACCATTACTTAGTGAAAAATTGTACACTCTTCATAAACATCCTTTCGCTTGTGATTGCAGCACCAAAGAAATTGTTTATTGGTTTAAGGATTTTCAACTGGAACATCACCAATTAGTAGATTAATATTTTTATGTCCTCGTACATGCCCTCTCCTCGAAAAGTTTCCATGCAACAATTCAGAAGCGAATGAGCCCCCAGGGGGCTGATTCAAGGATTTACAGCAATCAAAAGGATGAATGAAGCGTCGACAAGTCATATTTTATAAAATAAGTCAAAATTTTAGATTTCTAGAACAAGGTTAAAATTCAGTCAAACAGCTTATGCATACCATAAGCCTTCAACTTTCCCTTCTGATGGCTTTGTTTTTTGGATTTATTGTATGGGGGTGCATTCTACAGTGAGGTTTATTAGAAGAGGATAAATTGAAGATTTACAGTATCTATAATATAGTATAGAATAAGGCAAGCTTGCGTTGACATGGTGGATAGTACTGTCTTTTGCTTACGATTGGAGTGCTTTCTATTTTGCCATCTATTTGCTACTTACAGCCTTGCATTTCAGCAAAATTGTTTAATTTCAGATATGAATAAATAAATCGGCAAACTCGAATGCAGGGGTAATTGCCCAAAAAACGCCTTTAAAATGCCCTGGACTAAGAGGAAGTGGTACAGAGAATTTTTGCAAATATGGATTCATGAGAAGTACCTGACGTCGGTGGTCGGTAGTCCATAATAATGTACAATTGTAAGCCTGGTATTGATTGGAGAAACTATGGGGATAGAGAATGGGGAAGAACTCAAAGCACCCCTTTCTACCGTACAAATATTATTGTACATATTTAACACGTGCATCAAAGTTGTAGGAAGCATTGAAAAAGTGGGAGGGGGGCACATGCATTCAGGGGGCACACTCACATGTAAAAAGGACAACTATGTAACCTAAGAAGGAGGATCTTGATATACAGTCCTACGTCCATGACGTGTATATTTATGTCTATCCTAATGACGACATATGCCAAAGCTATTCAGTTAGGTTTTCAATTTGGCCACGTTTCAGAACCATCAACTTAAGCTGGGCTGAGCGATTGGAGCTGCCAATACAGTACTCCTGAGACTGAAAATGAGTATTTTTGGGGCTTGCCCCCAGAAAAGAACTTTACAATTACACTTTTTTAGCGCTGGAAAATGCCACTTTGTACTACAATGATACCCATTTTCAGTCTCAGGATTTATATAAAAAACATGTTGACGTGCAATTGCAGTTCTATTTCTATGCCTCCCCCCTCCCTCCCCCCAATCCAGTTCAGCTGCTCCGCCTAAGTTTTCTAGTGGTAGGCTAATAATGCTAGAGCCTTATTAGCTTACCACTAGAAAACTTCAGCTTTTGAATTTAACTGCACTGTAGAAAAGGCAATAGCAAGGTGCCCAATGATCAAAGTTCAAAGTGCGCATTTGTAGTGTTCATTTTGTAATTTTGCAAACTACGCACCAAGAAGTTTTTTGCTACACACCCAAGATTCTAGGACAAATTTGCCCTACTTCTAATGGGATCATCATCTAGGTTTGTTAGAAGTCAATTGTGCAATGAATAAAGGTGTTGTGTAGATCATTTCTCTGTACAATCTCGCTGATTTCGGGGTGGAGAGGATGCAAAAGTAACTTGATTCGTGGTTATTGCCGTCTTTCTGCAATAGGATTTTTTGAGCTTATGTTCCAATGGGTTATGAATCGCACATTACTACATTGACTGAACAATGTGCGGGCCACTCGGAGCTGCTCTCAGGGCTGCATCTGGCCCGCGGGCCACTATATGAATAGCCCTGGCAGATGTTTATGTATGTGGGGATCTGTGATGCGGGGGCGCAAGCAGCTGCAGTTGGTGTGGTCTACATCAAGTAACGTCGTGAATACAGGAATAGTCACAAGAGTCAAAGATGGTCACTGGAAGTCAGTACAACGAGACGTTAGTTGATCCCATTGTAATGTAATTACGCAATCAAGAAGTTGATGCGTAGAAGTTGGCTGCATTTTTTAATAAAAAAATTATGCCACCATCCTGTTTGAAGGAAGAAGGTATTTCTGATTAAGGTGGAAGTGCCTTCGACCTCAGAAGGTTGGGCTGTCTAGGCCCATTTCAGAGT
The DNA here is from genome assembly GCA_900291935.2 of Cassiopea xamachana. NCBI lineage: Eukaryota > Metazoa > Cnidaria > Scyphozoa > Rhizostomeae > Cassiopeidae > Cassiopea > Cassiopea xamachana. The sequence continues at coordinate 3,453,038 of OLMO02000294.1, read as the reverse complement.
GCAATGCGACTTCATCAAGTTTTGACCGGAGCTTCAAACGTATTTGAGAACAATGTTGCTGTCGCAGTTGGCACTGTTGATGGTAGACCATTTACGGTAGGTTCTGGATATTTCATTGTACTTTACTTGATCGAATGAGCACCCCCAATCTTCACTGTTAATTACACGTTGCAACATAGGTACGTAGTTAGTAGCCAAGCCACCTCAGTGTAACTAAATTTCCGCTCAGAGTACTAGCAGTAAGTGCAGTTAAACTAGAACTAGCTTCAACATTCAAAGGAATAGACTTCGTATCAGATAGTCCTCTTTCTTTGGATGATGCTATAGGTAAATGGCTTATGTGACCGGTCAGACACTGCAGTGCAAAATAGGGTATGTTTTTGCCAAGATCTTTTCTCTTCAGCAGAAATTTCTGCTAATGTTGTAAGCTATCATTCTGTGTTTGTGCATTTGCCATGCTTTCTGTGCTATGATTAATGGAAAAGTAGAGACTGATGTGGCCAAAAGAAGATTTTGCCAAGTATTTTGTGCAGCCACTATCAGCTTGTAATATATTTATCATCTCCCAGGGCAGGGAAGTAGGAAGCGTTTCAAAGGTTGTTAAGCTCATGCATTCAGGGACACCCTAATGTGCAAAAAGAGCACTATGTAAGCTGAAAAGGAGCATTTTATTTACAAATTTGTGAAAAAGGGGGCACATGCTCACTGTTACCCCTGGTGCTACAGGTATTATCTTTTGGAAAGTACTTATACTGAGGAAAAGTTGGAGTGAATGATTAGCATTCAGTTATTCAGCTTATTTGAATACAAAAGGCTTTCACTTTAGCCTCTTATTATGTGTGGAGCTGTTATGCACACTTAAATAATGTCATAATTAATTACTTCAGAAAGCAACTTACTTAATATCTGTATATACCTTTTTGGGTTTCTCTATTTTTTAAGTTCCAGTGTAATGGTAGCTATAATGCAAGGTCTATCTTTTCTATGCTAGACATTTCCATTTTATGATCAAAATCAAAGTTCCTCCTTTGCCAATTGTGCATAGGGTGGCACTTATCTCCATTTGCAGTGGCTCTAGGGCACACATCTTTGAATGTAGTGAAAACTACAGTGGGGGGCTGGTCCACTGGTAGCTCCATGTGCTTAACTTCCCCACTCTATTCCCACTAGTTCCCAGTAGTGATGTCCAGTTCCCGCTATTGATTGCTGGATGGACATGATTAACTTTAATAGTACCATCTTGGCAGTCACCCCAAGGGCATTCTGTTGGATAAGGAGTTTAATGAGCAAGGTTTCAGTTGTGCTGGAAGTCCTTACTCTGACATCCAATGTTAAATGGGGAAAAATATGTAATTTTGGTCTTTTTTGTTTGTCATATTTTGTGCTGTTTTATTTTTATTTAAAGCCATGGGATAGTCATAGTCTTTTGCTCTCCATGGCATCATCTTAGTAGTTTTGGGTAGTGTATTATAGTAAAGCAGTTTTGAGTATTGTATTGTGTAACTTGTATTGTAAAATGTTTGTTTCATTCTCCTAAAAAAAGTCTTTACCATCTGTTGTTGTTGTCTTTGCCATCAATTGTTTACACTCTGTGCTCTTTCCTGCAGATGTGTGGTTGGACTATTGGCCACAGATTATTGACAACAGCCCCAACTCTGAATCTCTTCCAAATGAATTTTTTTCAGTTAAAGGGTAGCTATTTCTCTGTGCCAGTGCACCACAATGAAGAAGTCTCCAACCATGAGCTATCCACCATAATTTTAATTATTATCCTTTAGGTTCTCCACATATCTTTCTATTATTTTTTGACAGTTGGTAGACATAGTTGTGTGCTGAAGTTCTGAAAAGATATCTGCAGTATCACTTCATTAGATAATCATGTAGGGTATGCTGACTACTCTCTTTTCTAAACATGATTTCAGGCTTATGGATCTGGCTATGACGTAGCTGTACTTGATGGTGATTTTCATAGAGTGCAAGTGCTGTCAGAATCCACACAGGATAATGATTGCATTGTAAGATGTGTAACATGCAGTGATGGTAATGGAAAGGTAATTCTTAAATTTTTCTTTATGCTTAACTTTTGTTGTTTTTGAACTTTGGATGTTCTCTCAGTGATTGCTTTTAGACTTGTGAGGAGTTTTGATGACAGTTTGAAGCAAGCTTAATTTACTGGCTATCAACATAGTTGTAGCAATGTAGTTCTTTCTTAAGCTCCATTGTCAATGGGATATGCTGATTTTCTCTTATCCTGGGGAAGTTTATGGTACTCAATGATGCATTCCATGGTTTCCTTGCAGGAGATTCTAAATTGGGCTCTATGTGGATACCATGTAAGCCAAAAGTCTTTCCAGGACACTTCAAGCTACAGAAACATGGCCTGCAAGACAATGCTAAGCATTTGTTGTTTGGGGGGAGAGGATCTAATTTGAACATTTACTTATAGTTTTATATCATTTGTTCTTCAAGCATTTGCATCATCTGTAAAGTAGAAAACACTACATGCCATTAAACTTTTATTTATATGGATAGATTGATTTCTATTAATGAATTTTATGTTGAAGATTGCTGCATCATTTGGGAACAGAATTTTCATCTATGAACCAGACCCAGTCAGCATTAAAAGCAATGATACAAATAAGGTATGTCCAATGATCATTTTGCCACTAATCCACAGTCCCATTCAAGTACTATATTTATCCATAAAATTGATTTTCATCAGGATGAAGACCAGTCAATTACCAGTGCATATTGCAGCCTTCTAGACAATTGGTCTATTTTCAAATAAACAACTACCATATTCAGACTTCAGAAAATGCAGCACTGCAATGAAATTTATAATAAGAATGATGATAATATTAGACATCTTGACTTTTAACTTCATTTCAATTCAGGAAGTGCCATTTATTTATCAATTTCCATATCAGATTAGTAGTATTAGATATTAAATCATACGCACCTTTCTCCAAAAAATGAGACCAAATTCCTATAGATTTTTGCTTTGAAGTAAGAGCTTTTCCTATTTAAGTACAAACACACAGGGCCACCAAGAGGGGGACAGGGGGCAGGGCCTCAAGCTCCAAGGGGCCTCATAACACCCAATACTTCAAGGTCTAGGGGGCCTCATAAAGTAAACCAGCAGTAATCTTCCAATGTTAATTTCTAGACCCTGAAAATTTTCTGCTTGCTTCAGTTGCAGGGGGCCTTGTCTTTGTCTTTTGCCCTGGGGTCTCATAAGTCTCTTGGCAGCCCTGCAGGCACATATCCAGTTTTTAGCGAAGGTAGAAAATGGATCATTTGTATAAATTTGAAGAGGCATCCCCTTTTCCATATTCTATCTCAGTAGAGTAAACATCTTTATGATATTTATTATTTGATCCAATTTACCCATTAATTTAGTTTAGCAGGGAATATAGCATGCATTAAGATTTAGTTTGTCCATTGTCATTTCAACTTTATATCAGAATAAGAAGTTCCAAGATTTATCACTGACTGCATAATTTTGAAATATTGTAGCTCTCCCATTGATTATTGTTATTGCTGTGCATTGTTAATATTTCAATCAGTTTCCTGGGATTTTGTGATAAATCTTGTTCTTAATTCCTGAGTATGGTTTATAGACTTGTATCAGGCAGTCATCATAAAAATGCACTGTGCTACCATCATCAAAAATCCATTGATTCCAGACTCATAGGTAATACTTATCCTACAGAACATAGTACTTATTCTGTAGGCAGAAAATAATACCCTGTAGATCCCCTTTGCTTGTGCCTTTTATTTTAGGAACCTTTTTTAAGGCTAATAAATTTTATCAGATAGCAAGACCATTTTAGCTCAGATATGTTGTGTGCAAAGTTTGAAATTGAAGCAGTAGTGGATATTTATGATGAATAGAGTTTCAAGATGTTGTTGTAAGAGGTGCTAATGCCGTTTTGTACCACCTCCATGTCTGCCATTATGAAATTGGCCAAACATGGTGCGATTATACCCACACACTCCATGTTTAGTAATTGCCAACATGGCAGACGTGGAGACAGTATGAAACTGCATTAGTACCATTTTAAGAAGTATGTGGATGGCACAAATTGTACACCTCAAACTGAGTTGTCTTTTCTTTTAGCGACTCCCTTATCGTTGGGTCAAAGTTCACAATATTTCAACCCAAAGTGAAGTGTACACCATCAGTTTGGACAAAGATGGTAAGCTGGAAATTAGAAGCTCATTTTATTTAGTTACTGTTAAATGTGACATGTTCTGGAGATTTGTTACACAGAGATAATGATGTAGAGGAGCTGAAATATTGCACTTCAAGGCCAGCAAGAGTTACATTGTATTGTGCTTATTGCAGTGCAACACTGCAACAAAATTGTAGCACTGGAAGAGTTATATTAAAATCCTATTGGATATATTTGGTCAACAGTGTAATATGATAAAGCAGGAATACTAGCAATTATTTCATGGATATTAAAAATGCTGTAGAATTATTGCATAATTCCTATTAGTAGGACTGATGTCTTTTGTTTTTGAAAATGGCGTCTTTCCTTCTCTCCCCCACTCTCTCCCTCCCTTTCTATCTCTGTCTCTATCTTTGACCAACTACTGTTACTAAGAAAAAGGTCAAGGAAAGTACTGTGACAATTTCTCTTGCAGCATTGCTGACATTTGACCAACTTTCTTGCAATTTTGAAAATAATGGAAGCATGATGCCTCCCATGCCCCCATTAGCATATTCCTGGTTTGATACATGATAAGTTGATCAAATTTTTCCATTCAAGGTAAGCGCTTGCTGATTGGAAGTAAACAGCTAAGTATATGGAGATGCTTCTCAAGTGCATCAGATGATGTTAACCATAGTGTATGGGAAAATGTTTGGAGTAGAAGGTATTTTGTTATATGCCAATTGTCATTGACACAATTTTTTTTGGGATGGGGGAAGCTTTCTGTAGTCTATTTGAAAGCTACTGTGAGATTTAGTATTCATAGCACCTGATTGTTCTTTTGAAACATTACTTACTTTTCTCTATTCCTTTTTCCTGTCCTTCCTTCATTTCTTTCCTCACTACTTGTTCATTATTCCATTACCTCTTTGTTTCTTTCTCATTCCTAGTGTCATTTCACTTAATTTAAATCTCATTTAATTTCATGTTTCATTTAATTTTCATTCATTTAAATTTTATTTAATTTTGAAGTAAATTCCTTCCTTCATCCCTTCCTTCTTTATTTGATTACTTTCTCCAACCCTCTATTCCTTACATCATTCCTTTTTTCATTTCGTATTTTATTGCTCTCTCAGTTCTCTCTTTTCTCAATTCATTGCTTTCTCCTTTCCTATTTTCGCTCGGCTATTGCTTCTTTCTTTCGTTCACAACTTCTTTCCTTCCTTCCTTTTATCCAAATGGAAGAAGATTCCATCTTTTCTCTTCGATCAATGGGATGTGATCAATGCAAGTCATAATTGCCCAATGCACATCCTCTCTTGTTCATTTGTCACATCATTGTTGTCTGAAGTGTTACTTTTTGACAGAAGTTTTTATCGTTTTATGACAGGATGCCGACGCCAATTCGATACCTTGATTTTTCTCCCGATGGACATTACTTTGCATCAGCTGGAATGGTAAGATCACTTTTTAGTAGTACTGATGCATTTCGTTTTCGAGAATGACATCGTTTGTCCTCCCTCCCAATCTCTTTCCCTCTTTCCCTCCCTCTCCCTCCATCCCCCTCTCTCCCTCTCTCTCTCCCTCTCTCTCTCTCAATTGCATGTTTCAGAGAACATAAACTTAGTGTAGGAGAGGTATATTTCACTTACCACTCCTTAAAGCACTCCAGTTACATTGATTCAAATGATTCAATGTAGTAGGAAGTAGCAGAGAGTCAGTAGCACATATTTCAAGAGCAACTTTCAACTTTTTATAGAAAAGGTAATAGATGCGTTTCCTTCTTTGTACAGTTCAATCTCGTTATAGCATACTCGGTTATAGCGTTTCCTATCAGATATAGCATATCGTAGTGGCCGGTCCCATTAAAACGCTTATACAAACCCTTACAAAAACACCCCAGCTACAACGTACTCTGTTATTACGTACTTTCGGTTATAACTTACTCTGTCTTTGTTCCCAAAAGACAAATTCTTCCGGTTATAACTTATATTTTGGGTGTTCTGGGCACTTTTTTCCTTAAAGGTCCGTCATACGAATATGCGCTACCTTCGCTGTGCTTGACTTTCTACTAGAAGCTCTTATTAGCCAACAAAGAGGTCACTGATTGCTGTGGGAGTGCCCTTCTATGCTATGTCTCAACATAGATAGCATTAACACTGGCACATCTCAGAAGAGAGAGAGAGTGTTAGCACATATGGTTGAAATGAGAGCCAAAGACAGTCATTCTATAATCGAACTGAAATATAAAGCCACATATCGCCTCAAAAACGAAGAGTCCACTCAGACTACTTGTTCAAAAACATGGAACGGGCTTCTTTAAGTTTTGAAGAAGCTAATCGTGAAAATTCTAATTAAAATTGCACTATTATCGGTGTCTGTTGTAGGGCCTCAATTATTCAAATTTTGTACAGAAGAAACTTATCTGAGTCTTTATCTCGATCATCTCTGCCTCAAACATAGTTCAATAGATAGTAGTTTAGTATAGCATTCTCGTCGTTAATTGTTTACTCCGGTAATAACGTACTTCGGATATAACGTACCAAATCAGCCGGTCCCTTGAAGTACGTTTTACCTGGATTATTATGGAACTCGTATCATGAGTGTTTTTTTTACAGAGATTTGATCTACAGGCCAATCTAATTGATTTGCAGGCTATAGTGACTCTTTTTTTATAAGAACACCTAACTCTTTTCCGAGCCTAAATACTCTTCAAATTCTTCTGATTTTGAGCCTGGAATTATTCTTAACTTATTCTTAAATACCAAAGGTGTAACTTCACCTAAAAATTTAAGGAATGTATTCCAATCTTTGTTGATGTTTTACTACATCATAAAACTAAGGAAGAGTTTATATTTTGTATAGATAATGCAAATGTATATCTGAAAGCAGTATTATAACTAGGATGCTAAAAGTTCTTATGTATTGATGAAGCGTGAGTCTCGCATTATTCTTAAATTATTCTTAAAGTTCAGAGCTTTTGAGCCTCATTATTCTTATAAACTTTATTCTGCTAAAAGAAAGAGTTTGCTATAAATTGACTGTAGCTATTTAGACCATATCAGTTTGCATCATGACCATATAGTGTAGAGGCGTTTCAATTAAAGATGTTGATAAACCAGATGGTTACCTTACGTGTTGTATAATTTATTTTACTGTATTCAATCTGTAAAACTATCATAAAGCTCCTTCTTCTGTGTTTTCCTTTCCAACTCTTTACCTTAACATTTCTAGGACGATCGAATGATAAAGATTTGGTTTCAAGCTTCGAAAGGTTTTCAATTTACTTCTTTTCTTGTCATTTAGTTCCTATAATTTTTGTATTTCCAGAAGAGGATTAAAAGCTGTTGTTGCTTGTGACATCAGTAAAGCGAATTGTTCTTAACTTTTATCCTGTTCTTTATTACAGATTCTTGATCCAACTCTAACTTATCCACTAGAATTACAAAGGGCTGTTTTTGTTTATGCAAACTTTCGTTGAGATAAGTGTTATTTCAAGCGGTGTAGCATCCAGTGAGAAAGCCACAGAGAAATATATTTGTCTATTTGTTTTATAAATTGCTTTCACACTTCATGCATGCCGATGTTTTTGCTTGCTAATATTGTCACATTGTGGTTTGCAAACCCCTTGTGAAATACTTTGCAGCAGTATTAATTAGGTTTTTGTTTTGTAAATATTGATAAAAATATTTTAGTTTTCCCTTGCTACAGTAGCTTCCCAAATAACGGGATCAGTTTTTTCAGTAAAGAATGCAAACCATTTGTGTTCGTAAAAGGATAGACTTCGGTCATTTCTAAATGGACGGAATTTAGCAAGACGTCATCCCTTGTAGGCTTTTCATTATGTGTCCCATCTGATGTTGATTATACAGAGAACTTTTCGGTGGAAGGACTTGTTTCATGTTGTTTTTTCAAAGAATTCAAGTTATAAAATAGGCAATAGATATTTCAAGATGCTAAAGAACTTTGACTTTCTCTAGCTTTATGGGATTCATTAATGAAATTCAATGTTTCAATGTTCAATGGCATACTTTCCTTTCCTTCATCATTTACTCCTATAATTTTTAATCAATGCAGTCTGGGGTGTGTAACAAGGAATACGCTTTTATGCTCCCTGCCTCACCCAAGTCGAGAAAATGTTTCTTTTTCCTCAAGGTAGCTCAACGGGTATTTCTGCCTTTGGTATTGGTCAGTACGACGATAATGGTTTTAGAGAAGTTAGGCAATTATTTGTTAGAAATTGCATGCGTGGAAGAGGATTGGGTAGTTGAAGTGTTTTCTATTTTACTATAAATCAACACATGAGTTGGAATGTGCAGCTTTGCTATGAATTTCAGAATGATAGCCACGAGGATCAACATTGAAGATAAATTAAAGGGAGTAGCCAGTTTCATTTCATTTTAAGACTTCCATCGACATATAAAGACACATCCATTATTGACATAATCATATTGACATAATCAGAACATTGCGGGATAGCTTATCCCATCTTCAGCTAATGTTAATGGATATTTGAGGACTTTTATAAATATGCCATGTCGTATATAAATCTTTGTATAAGTTCTCGAATACTCATAAGTATTAGCTGAAGATGGGATAAGCTATCCCGAAACATTCTGATTACGTCAACCTGATGATGTCAATAATGAATGTCTTTAATTAACTGGTGTGTCAATCAATAATTAATGTGCCGATGGAAATCTTAAAATGAAATGAAATTGGCTATTCTCTTTAATTTATCTTCAATGTTGATCGTCGTGGCTATCATTCTAAAATTCATAATAAAAATTAATACCAACGCTAAAGGAAACTCGTTATTGCAATTTTGTTAGCTTTTTATCCTTGTGTAATTTTTTCCTAGTGAGCCATGGCAAAGATGCAGGCAAAACCAGCAAAGAGCAGGAACATGAAAAGCTAATGCCTAATGAGCCACACCACCATCGTCGCCATCACGAAATCTATAACTTTGTTTATATTCTCCACCCTAAAGCAGTCACTGGTTTTTCTTGGAGACAAAAAAGTAGACAGATGCCCTTGTATGTAGTTGACGTTTCTTTGTTTTCTAAGTGGTTATTTTCTTGTTCAGTTAATAATCTTGAGTATTATGTCCTTTTTATGGGCGTCTGCCCGTGGGGGCAACGGAGGAGCCCACCCAGTCGTCTTCCAAGTAGCAGAGGGGATGAGATTTGCCCTTTTGAGTGTTCTGCCATTCATTATCATCACAAAGATTTGTACATGACATGGTACAGAAATAATACCTTTGGTGCCCTGTAAAGGAACTTCGCCCCCTTGCTCTATTGTAGTGCAAACGTTCCTGGCCCTTTGATAGATAGCAAGACGAGCTGTTCCCTTTTAGAGTATACCTGAGTTTTACATTCTAAAAACAAAGTCTGCTTTTTGCAAAAATCAGCCAGTTTGGTAATTGAATAATAGCATTAATATCTTAATAGGGTTCAGTCATATGTAATGCTGGGTACCGGGGGGGGCGGGTTAGAATTGGGGAGGGTATGAAAACTTTTAAAAGGACAATTGGGGGTACGACATTTTGTAGAAATTTTCGAGTATTGAGGTATGAAGTCTTGTACTTATTTCTGAATGGGGTATGAAAACCTTCTGACAAGAAAAGAGGGGCTACAGAAACTATTGGACAGTTTCTAAATTCTAACCCGCACCCAAAACTGTAAATGACTTGCCCCTTACGTATTTTCAGCTGACCGTTATGCTTGTCGTGTTTCCAGAGCAGGTGCGATTTTGGTTGTTAGAAAAAATCTGTTGTTTTCTTCCAAGTTGAAAGCCATTATCACTGCTTCTTTGCTAGTCCTGCATCTCACTTTTAGAACCGTGATCATGTGAAGTTTTTGGTCGAATTGTCAACTTTTAGACACTAATTGCAACGTAGTTGTACTACAGACCGTTAAAATAGTACCAATTCTTTTGTGTGGCAGAGACGCAAATGAAAAATGGATTTTAACAGGCAGAATTTTGAATAGAATTGCTACTTACCCATTGTTAGAAGATATCGAACCTTTTAGCTAAGGTTGTTTGGTTTTACAGTCCAGAAATAAGCTTCCCTCTTTTTTCTCAACTTTGTCTGTAACTTTGCTCTGGAGGTTATAGCTTTTGAGAGAATCTGCTCCTTGATAAACAAGGTTTTAGATAATGTTCCTTCTCTTGTTCTAGAACTTGTGTACTTAATGTCCTCTTGACATCTTGTGCCGACAACGTCTGTCGTATTTGGGCTGAAACTGTCAAGCAAAGGCCGTTACATTCGAGTTCTTCAGCATCTTTTCATAACCAAACGAAGCAATTGGAAACTCTTAACGAATTAGAGGTATCAAAAGATGTTTTGCCAAGAGACAGTTCAGTATCATTAGTGGATTTGGATGCACATGTTGACCAAAAAATCAATGCGTCTTTTCACAGGTATTCCCCAAGGATATTATGTCAATTTCCTTTTCAATATATTGTAAAAATTTCAGTTCTCCTTTCTTCTTTACGTATACCCTTTGCAACACACACGGAAGCAATCTTTGATGTTATCGACAAGTGTTGTTACCAACTACTGCTATTTTGTATTTATTTATTACACTCGATTACTGCACTTAATATAATCCTATCTTTATCATTTTGAAATATTTGGCTTTATCTTTCGAGTTAGCTCTAACAGTACTTTCTCTCTTAATGCCCTCCAGAGCTAATGCACATATTGAGCTTTCAAATAATATATTCGTATTTGCATCGGCTTTTGTTCATTTGTTTGATAGTCTATACCAAAGGGGCAACCAGTGGGAGACCAAGTGATACATTTTATTTTGTTGCCACATAGAACAGTGGTTTTTAGCTTTTTTTGTGGAGCAGACCCTCAAGGAAGCATTCCAGTGGCTCTAGGACCCCTTCCTCACACATCTGCACAAGAGAATAAAAGTTACTGTCGATCATAGTCTTTGTGTAACTTCTGGTGGAGCCATTCGATTGTACTGATAGAACCCTAGGGTTCCGTGGAACCCTGGTTGAAAATCACTGACATCAGTGGTGTAAAAGAGTGGGGTAGAGCCCCCTAATTCTGACTCGAAGGGGGCGAACCCCCACACTCGGGATAAGTCTTCGAAGTAAAAGGCCATTGTAGACGAAATGTTTCTATTGAAGACAAAATGCTTTATTAAAAGATTGTGAAAAACGGTTAGTTCATAAACCTTTAACCATTAAAAGCGCTTTCTTGCTGGAACACTTTCTGAGTTTCTTATGTAACTAGGTGGATCAAGTACTTTGTTTCTTATAAAAATGAGTTTAAGAAAGCGCCCCCTAGCTATCAATGCCCTTCTACAGCACTGATTGACATAGAACCACATCATGCACTTGGACACACATGAACATCACCCCATTCCTTACTCTCATACGCAAATACCTCATTGAATTCAAGTGCAGTCAATATAAATGTAAGAGCCGCATGCGGCTCAGGAGTCGCGGGTTGTCCACCCCTGGTCTGCACATATATTCATTCATATAACATTATACATGGAAGCCCCTCACGCAATAACGAAGCCTGATTTACCGGGGGGCCGCGTTAAAATAGGAAACACAATAAACGATTAACAGTAAAAGAAGCTAAATATTTGAAACAAATATAATAAAAATGTAAATACAAGTAACTATTCAACGATGTCAAAATCAGGTATTAACTGTGCCTTTGTTTTTTAGTTTTATACAGAAAATACGTAGAAAATATTTACTTCTAATTTTTCTCATAATGTGTCACTACTCTGCTTTGCAGATATCACGTGATCTCAATGTACCATTTTCATTTGGCATCGGTCATAAACCCAAAGGAGGACATAGCATTACTTTCAACCATACCAACAGGATCAGTATTTGGAAAAAGTTTTCAGTTGCAGTGGTTAAACAACAAGGAAATTCAATTCACTACCTCATACGAACTTCTCATAAATGACCAAGTGAGCAATGGAAAAGAACATAGTAGGGATGACAGCTCATTAGCTGAAGAAGATTACACTATTTTAGGAGGAATGGAGTTCGATGGGGAAATGGAGGCTAATGAAGATACTATAGTCGAAGAGAAAGATGATTCTACTCATGCAGACGGTATGTTTTCTGTTCTTTAAGGCTGCCCTGCCATGATCTTTAGTTTGTCTCTTTTCTGATTTGCTCTTTTTCAGCTCGTTTCATCCTTCGAAGCAAAGCACAGAGCAGCTTTCTCAATCCTCTACTTCACTTTTTTGTAAGCGTTTCATTATTGTAGTAAAGTGAAAACCCGTTACCTTTATCACTGGCTAAAGAGAGGCATTCTGGATATAGGAATTTTTTCCTTCAGGTAGTAGCATCAGAATGTTTGGTTTTGCAGTAAATATATTCCATAATAATTTATCCCAGTTAGTCCTTACTTTCCCATGAATCGTTGCTGTGTTGTGCACAACATTTGCTTGAACTTTGAGTAAGCAAGAGGTTTTCATTTGCAGAGGAAGATGCTGATAGTGGATTTGATTCAAAAGGAACACAAGACTCTCGTTCGCCAACAACGTCATCTGCACTTTCTTTCAGCGCATCTGTTAGCTCCCTGTCAAGTGCACAGAGTGAAAAACTTAGTAGTACTGAAGAACAAGCAAAGAAGAAAGGCATTCCTGCCACCGTCAGTGCACAGGTGTGTATTAGTAACGGAAGGTGTATTATTTTTCACACGTAGGACTCTATTATGCACCAGAAATGAGTATAATTATGCATTGGATTATGTGCGCCAGGTAGCATAGTGGTTAGAGCGTATGCCTCCCGTGCGGAAGGTCTACGATTCGAGTCCGACTCGATGCCCTGACTGAATGCTTGCTCACTGTTCACCCAGCAACAATCGGGTACCTGGTGGCAACACTGGGGAGATAAAGGCGGCGAGGAAAGGAACTGGCCACCCTACCTCACATGCTGATGGCTCAGAAAAAGTGTCCTCTCTAACAGGCACTCCCCTACGTACGAAAGTATGCGGGATTACCTTTACTTATGCATTCGATCAGTGGTCCCCAACCTTTTTATCACCACGGACCAGTAAGTTATTACCGAGGCCCGGGGAATGGGCATAGAAAGTTCATTCCACTAGGTAGATGATGCGTATGCCTTCACTATGATGCTAAGTTCTGTCACAGTGATTGACGTGGCAAATGGGAAAGATATTTTGTGCGCGGCCCTGTACCAATTGATCACACCCGCCACCGGTAACGGTCCTCAACCTGGTGGCTGGGGTCCATGCATTAGATGAATCTTTAGTCATTTGTATTAGAACTAGATTAGCTTACAAAGCAATATTTTGATATTAGTAAGGTACCTAGGTGGAAGCACACCAATTAAAGTACCAAAAATTTTCATATCCCTTAAAAATATTTGCAGAGATTTCTTAACCCCACAATAGTATGCAAAAATTTTTCATCCCCCCACTTATCAAATTTTATTCCTCAGCAAAAACAGCCTTACTAACTAGAGGTATCTTCATCTACATGTAGGAAGCAACCATATTGGTATAGGATTCTTTATCATCAATTTCAGACTCATCTGATTTAGAAGAATTGTAGAACTATAGAGCTTAATAAGCACGATCATTATGCAGTTCATGATAGAATTCTCAACATCTTTCTTTGGTTTTATACCCCAAAACGTTTAAAAAAATTTCTTGAACCCCCACAATCTTTAAAAAATTCATACCCCTGCAAGTTTTCTTCTGCCCTGGTGCCTATCAAACTGATTGACCTCTCCCTTACTGATTAAATTCATATTTTATATTTTTATTTCCTATTTGTTATTCATGATTTGTGGCTTTAGATAAACAAGCTGTTACGTGATTGGTGTACAACGGGAGATACACTCTTCTGCATCCATCCTGTTGACGGTTCGCTGCTCATATGGCTTGTTGACTACCTTGATGACTTTACAAGCGCCTTCTACCGCCAACCGCAAGTGAGTTTTGCTAGTCGAATCCCAGCTGCATTTACTAAAGCTGATGCTAGCAGCCTCAACTGGTCGGGCATATTCTATTATAAGAATCTTTCTCGGTTAGTCAGTTTGGATTATAGCGGTCTGACGTCAGGAAAGCACCAGCCATATTCACAAAGTTCTCAACAACAGATGGCTTCTGATTTAGCTATAACTCATTTGTCTAGCTTTTTGGTCTCTGCACATTCAGATGGTACGCTAAATTTGTGGCAGCTCACATTTTCCGATGTTTCGAGCTTTACTGGCATCGCAAGTGTGACGCATTTACGACGGAACTGTGGCCCCCGGTTTGCAACTGCGTTGGTAGTGACACATCCAATCTTACCACTTGTAATAAGCACATCGAAGAATAGTGCTTCTGGAAACAGGGATCTAGATGGCCAAGAAAAGCGAAATGCGTCTCACCAATGTATTGAGGAATGTGCCAGTGAGCTCATGCTCTGGAGATCTGATCTCGTTGGACCATTGTCCCAGTTGGGCGGTGTCACAGAAACATCTAGAATCTCTTCAAATGATATATCGAATTTTAAGAACGTGGCCTGGTTTCCACATTTGTTTGAACATTCTTTAATTAGCTTGCCAGGCCCCGATGGCACCAATGCTCTGCCCTGTACTCCATGCGCTTGTTTTGTCACGTCTTCAGACCGAGGCCTCCACTTACACCAAGTTGTCCTTGACGCAAAGACACTGTTATCTGCACTAACCTCTAGGAAGGCTAATGAAACAAATCTCAGTCGTGAAAATTTATTGGAACTTATTGAAAGTGAGCAAAGTGGTTCGAAATCCACTTGTGTGATGCCATTATGCGATGTAGCTGATTCGGGTGGAATTGTAGATCTACAGTTTTTGCACGTGTTTACTGTAAAAGATGGCAGTGACCAGCAGCATGAACCAGCTAGTACACTTTCCCAAGAGAGTACCTCAATACGTGATAGACAAAAACATCAATCGCATTGGGGACCCTTTTATATTGTTGCAATTTCAGCAGCACCTGGTGTCGAATACGAGGTTCGTGCATGGGAAGTGCAACCCATTTCACCTAGTACGTTCTCTCCAGTTACCCCTATTTCAACAGACAGCAGCTCGTCTCAGTTTTCACTGAGCCCAGTTCTGTCTTCTAGGCAAATACATAGCATAGCAACTACAGCCTGCATAGAGACGAGGCAAATCTGTGTGCAACGGCTGCCTGTGGAAGTGGGTAAACAGGCACTGATATTTTCTGCTGCATCTGATATACCAAGTTCATCTTGTCAAAATGCTACGTGTCCTGTACCATTTTGGTTTAGTGTTGCATCGTCGGATAATCATCTGCGGTTTTTTGGTTTGAATTTCGGTGAAGGTCACGAAACTCCTAGGTTCAAGGAACTAGCAAATGATTACGACATGAATTCGACAAATACCGATAACTTTAAAGTGCTGGCAGTAGCGCATGCGCACTCATATCGCTTAGCATGGATGTCTGCTGAATGCAAAGAGGAAAGTTCTACGCCAAGGATCACTGTTACAGTCCTTGAAAGCGAGAGCACGGGTAGTGATAGTTGGCGTGTCGAAGACACTATTGAATTGCCCTATCAACTACCAGCCAATGTTACAAAGAATCTCAGATACCTTGAAACCCTGCCGATTGGCTTGACGTGGCTGTCCCTTGAAAATGGTGCATTTATACTAAGTGCGGCGTTAGGCAACTCGATTTACATCTTGTATCAATATAGGACCTCAAAACAACCGCTGATCGTTTCTGCCACGTCGTCGTCGGTTTCTGCAGTCAAGTGGAATTTATTGAATACAATTGATTTGCAAGATAAGGTTATAAATACAGTCACATGGACGCGAGATGGAATGCTATTGGTTGGTGTTAGAAATGAATTGAGAGTGTACTCGCAATGGGAACTCATGAGTTCTTCAACAGAAAATCTTGATTTAGGAGACGTTCAACAAAATGACGAGGTAAGGCTGTTTGCAAGAATTCTTCTGATACTTTTAGTCTGTACTGATACTTTAAGTCTGTACTAAGTCTGTATATGTGTGGCGCTTTATAGTGGCTAACCATTTGGCACCAGCGGTTCTAATCTGTGTCCAATTTTCGCCGTCGGCAAAACATAAACGAGGAAGCATTTTCCTTTTCGTGGCTGGACTTTGTAAAAATTTAGTTTTAAATTAGTTGCTTTATTGAATAGAGTGATAATTTTTGTGTTAAATACATAATCTCTATTTTTAGCTATCCTCCTATTGCAGATTTTGTCCAACTTTGTATTTCTCTGCATTGCTGCCTGCCTCATTTTGCATTAATTTCTCTACTGCTTTAATGTCTAATTTATAATGATATGCATCTTATTATTGATTTTTGTTTAATTATTAGCGTACTGGGTATGACTCTTAGCAACCAGAATTTCTGAAGATCATTAAAAAGTATAAAGATAAATGACATATTTTATCTTAGGTGTTTCATATTTGCTGCCAACTTCAAATTCCTATAGAAAGTGGACAATACACTTAAATATATTGGGTTTGTAAATTGCTCCACCGATACATTTCAGGGTGAAAGAAACATGCTTTTCAGTGGTAATATTCTCTACAAAGCTGCTAATGCGACTGTCGTACTTCCGCAATATCACCCGAAGCATTTGACTGCATTAATGAATTTGGGAAAGATGAGAAGAGTTCGAGCTATTTTATGTCATTTGGTACAATTATATTCTTTCTATTACTATGTGCACCTTAATATTCTATTAGTCTATTGTTTTATTATTCTATTGTGTTAGGATTATATTGTTCCATTATTAAATATTTTATTGTTCTATTGTTTTATTATTTTATTATTCTATTCCATTGTTCTAGTATTCTATTGCGCAGTTCCCTCCTTTATTATAGACTTTTGATCCTTCGTTTTAAGTGAAGATATCTTTTTCCTTGGATGACTATTATTCTCTTCTTCATTACGTTAGCATTGTATTTCTTACCTTTCTTGTGCCAAAGAAAGTGAAAACTAAAGGAATGTATATTAAATTATTTTTAAACCCACTGATAGTGTATGATCAAGGGGTGCCGAAACAGAAGGTGGAAGAATGTCCTGTTAGTTAAATTATTGCTTTCCAGAAAATTAAATCAGAATAGCATAGAGTAGACTCCTACCGTGAAAGTATCTTGACAGCTCTGAACATTGTAAAATTTATCTTACAGTTTTAATTGACTTCAGGTGCTTTGAAATTTAATAGTTTTTAGTGGAGATGAATTTGTTAATTTTCTTTCAATATGATTACTTTTTAATTGCTATTTTATTTTAATGATTTTTTAAAACTGTCGTTGCAGCTCCAATGTAATATATATTGAAATACTTCATTTTTGGTGCCCCACAGGAGAAAGTTGCCCTCGTTGCCCTGATTTGCTTCCGGCACGCCTTTATATAAATAGCTGGAAGCAATGGAAGCAAATCTTTGGAAAGCTTAACCTCATGCAAAATTGTAGTGCCTACTGGGTACGACAATTTTCCATGACCTGAAGCTTTCAAACTAGTTTAATTCGTACAAAGACTTAGAACAGTTACTGTTAAAAAGTCTAAAGTGTGCGCCTAGCTTTGCGGTTTCCTGACGTTAGCTCACGTTTTCGCTTCCACATTTTTATATCACGTGTCTATGAAAACTTCCTTTATCGAAATTTGCCAGATTTTTCATCCTGCTTTTCTAAGGCTGAAAGTAGGCCATATTAGTATTTTATGATTTAAATTATTTTTTTGCTTCAAAATGGAGTTGTATCTCCGTTCATTTGCTGCCATTAGGTTCGTTGTGTTGCTGGCAGACAGGCCGCTGATGAAGCTGCTGAAGCTGGTGATATTATCAGAAAAAGATCTAGAACACTGTCAAGGACTTATAGCAATTTATCGTCAAGCCCGATGGATGCCGAAGATTACATGAATGCTGTTTCGTCAGAGAACAGTCCTGAAGTAGACACGATACCTCCTGTACCATTGCATGCACTCATTGCAGCAGATAAAGATGAAAGTGGTGCACTACAGAGCAAGGAACAAGGTATTCTTACTAATTAAGGAGCTCTTTCTTACTTTCAATCGGTACCGTTTTACTGGTATGTATTCATTTTTTAAGGTCTTCCTCTGCATCGAGTATGAGTCGTTTAGTATTTTTCAGTCAAAAATCAAGTCTGCCTTGATTATATTTTCTGTGCAGGTGTGAATTTTATTGTTCATAGATTTTACCTCAGAAGGTGTGTAAGTTATTTGTCTTCAGTACTTTTCCTTCATGGACAGCATTGATTGCTCCTCTATGAAATATATGTGGTTTTTGGTTGTGTTGACTTTGTGGTCCTTGGTCAAAAACTGTCCCATTTCCTCATTTTAGGCAGTTTTTTGTCAATATTTTATATCCCCTGATGTATGTAGCATGATTGTGTGTATCAGTTTTATTGTACTTTTTCAGGTGCCTCTGAAGACGAAGGACCTGAAGAAGTGGAAACAGACTACAGTTCATTGTTTGAATCAAAACCTAGCTCTGTTGGTGCCCTTCATGTGGATTCAGCAATAGGTCGGTCGAAAGGGACTGGAATGTCCAAGAGTGCTGTCTATTTTGGCTTAGCACAGGCCCAGTTATTAGCAAAAGTTTTAACCAAACGGCAGTTGCCAGGTCTTAATAGCATCAATCAATTGTATTTACTGGCTATAGCGGACACGGTTGCATCCACCAATATGGACTTGGAAAGTGGAGATTCACAGGAGAGAGGACTTAATTTTGCTCGAAGGGAAACAAACACAGGTGAGGTGTTAGCTGCAACTTTGTAAGGTTTACAAATTTTAGTGTCCAGAAATGGTTCAGCAGAAGGAGCTTCTTTGCAAGATATCGATACAAGTTCAAAATGCTGCGTTATGGGATCTTTCATCCGTTATGTAATGCTTTTAGGGGAAGGGGGTCCCTTGATTTATTGCGAAGGGTTACAGAAAAACAGAGGGGGATTCCCATGGTACCATTGCATAACGCGAGAAAGTTTTTATTTGAGCCATTTTCAGCAATGAACAAACGCTTTTTTTCATTTGAATACAGTCACCAGAGCTTTGATGCAAACACATACGTGTTTTTTCACAAAAATGCCTGCTTTTTCATTTATCATTCGTGTATTAGAGGGAACTTGGTGAGAACTGGTCGATCTAACGGCTAGAGAAGTATATCGTATCTCTTTCTTTTGGATTCTCTGTACCTAATCTATCGCTATTTCATCTGACAGCAGGCTGTGTATTTTACCCATTCATATGATTCACAATGGAAAGAGCAACAATTGTGGGTGGAAGGGGGGGGGGGGTAACGCAATTTTGTTACATAACGTTAGGAGGAGGTTGAATCTTGTGTTATGGAGCGTTACAGAGGGGGTGGGAGAGGGTCTAAAAACGGCATTATTGGCGTTACATAATAATTGAATGATCTTTATCATGTTTGACTTTTTGCCATGATATACTCGATGAGAATATTTAGTTAAACATACACATGTATCATTAGGTGATATACAGAAGCCATATATTTATAAAGGAACACTATTTTTTGAAATATAATCAAAAGGTAAGATAAGTAAGTGAACTACAGTAATGATATTCCAGGAGGTTCATCTCTTTCTAAATATGTCTTAAGTTGCTGGATTTTTTTTATTGATAGTCATGGCTTCATCGTTCGATCTTTCTTCATAGTAGATTACGTCATTGCTCATTGCCTTACCTTTCAAAACATATGCCTTGCAGATGACAAGTTGTCCCATTGGGCTGGCGGAGGTGGTTACGCAACTACTGGCGCAATTGGTGCAACAGCTGGTAGTGGTGGAGATGTGGTGGATGACTGTGGGTTGAAATTCTTGCTGGCGGTGCGACAACACACAACTCTCCTTCGATCTTTGCCTCCTGGACACAGGGCAAGCCTTGAAGATAAGGTGCTCCATTTTTTATGTATTCCCTCATTGTTTGATGTATTACGTCAGTTTTGAATTGTCATGCAACAAGAAGCAAATTTAAATATTGAGTCAAGGGAATATCTTCTTCTAAGTTCTCCATTAAAGGCGAGATATATACTGCATCACTCAAGTGATCCTACCAGAGGATAGTTAACGGATATTGCAAAGAATGGAGTTAGTTAAAAGCCCTGTTAAGTGAATAGAGAGTAATAGGGAGTAGGTAAAGGATTGGGTGGGTATTTAATAAATAAAGCTTTGTGTGATTAAATTGATAACGAGTTGTTGCCATTTAGTTTCTATGTTTATCTTCATTTTCACGAGTATTTGTGGTCTTTCTATTTAAGTTAGCTACATTGCAATGATTCTTATATCTGTAGTTGCGAGAATTTTGAAAGCTATTTTTATCGCGTTGTACTTCAGGGTTTGCCATCAGCAAAAATAGCTTGGGCCTTCCATTCAGATTGTCAAGAAGAGCTACTTGCTATGGTTCCCTGCATGCTGCGTGGCGAGCCTAATTGGAAGGAGCTGAAGGCACATGGCGCGGGCTGGTGGGTGAAAAGTAGTGACACCCTGAGGAGACTTGTTGAGAAGGTAGTCTTTTTTTCGTTTGTTTGCATTGTGACGTCTTTTGATGTTACGTTGTTTTGAAAACTGTAATTCCTGTAACCCACAATTTTGAAAATGACATCGCCCATTCTCAGTTTTGGACGACACAGCCGTACATTTTTGCACAATTTGTAGAGCCATCAGTATTTATGAAGAGCATTTTTCAGACTTGATCGGAGATGTGAAATTTCATATTTTGCTTACTTTCAGTTAGCGAAAGCCCATTTTCAAGTAAAACAAGATCCTTTAGACTGCGCCATCTTTTACCTTGCAATGAGAAAGAAGACATTGTTATGCGCATTGTTCAGGTTGGTTGGGGAATCTTCTCTATATGGTATTGTTTAAGTACCCATGACGGGGTGCAAATATTCGATATTCCGTATATTATTTGAAAAATATCCTTTATCTCCCTTGTTTAGATATCCTCAGTTTCTAAACAGAGATTTCCCTTTCATTTTCTTTGCTAATATCATATCCACCCATGTCCTGATAGAGCTCCCTGTTTGTGAGTGTGAATGAATCTTTTATAGTCAATGGTTGATTTAATGATTGGTATTGATTGATTGATTGATTGACTGATTGATTGACTGATTGATTGATTGATTGATTGACTGATTGATTGATTTAGTAATTAATTGATTGATTGATTGCTTGACTGATTGATTGATTGATTGACTGATTGACTGATTGACTGATTGATTGATTGACTGATTGATTGTAAGAATAAAGTAGCAAACATAGGACACTGATTTACTAATTGGTGGTGTGAAACAAGAGGATGTATTTATCATCCATATTTTCATATTATTTTCATGTTTTAGGGGGCTTTGCCCTGCAGCATAGCTGGTTTTCAAGGGACCCTCTCTCTGAGGGCCCTCCTTTAAAAATTATAAGCGAAAATATAATACTATACAATAGTTTTTATAATTGCAATGGAAAATATAAATAGGTAAATACGTAGAGTACCATAAATGTAAACCCTATATATCCAACATGAAAAAGTTCAAGTTGCTGTAACTTAGTACACATATGCCTTTAGATATGAGATAAATTTTAACAGCATAACGAATTGTCTGTTCAGATCCTTGCGGGATTCCAGAATGTCTCAATTCTTCAGCCACGATTTCACAGAAGAGCGTTGGAGAAAAGCTGCATTAAAGAACGCTTATGCATTGTTGGGAAAACAGAGGTTTGAGCACGCAGCGGCATTCTTCCTTCTAGGCGACGCTCTTTGGGACGCCGTACAGGTATTGTTGTTGTTGTTGGTAACTTTATTTTGAGTAGGCTGTTATGCCTAGATTTTTCAGCTAATTTAGGCCTGCTTTGCATGCCGCATCCAGACATGGGACCCCTAGTTTAATGTCCCTTCCGAAAGGCGGCGGAGTGAGGTGTTTTGCTCGTTTATCTGGAAGGTCGCCCATCCAGTTTCTGACTGTACACAGGCATGCTTACCTTGAGTTAAGCTAATGGAACTGGCTGGGCCGCTTGGCCACTCACCCCAAGCACGTTTTGCAATGTTGCACCTATTACTCTTAAGAAATAAAGAACTAAAGTAATGATTTAAATTATGATTATAGTGTGGCATGACTGTATGAGAATATGTAGATATTTGTGTACGTCAGGATTTATACGGTCAGGGAAAGCCAGGGAGAAAAGGGTCCTTTGGTCAAGGAAAGTCTGGAACGTCGGGGAAAGTCAGGGAAACATGCAATAGTCAGGGGAAAACAGCATTTTCATACTGTAGGTCAGGGAAAAGATTTTGCTTTTGATCATTACAGAAGCATTTAACGTTTTTGTTTAAATTTAAAGTCGGCCCTTTTCAAAGTTTTATATGTAACTTTGTAATTTGATCAATCCAGGAAAAATAGTTATTAGTTTTGTTATTTACAGTCCCTAGCCAAAAGCATTGTTAGCACCGTGCTAGAAATAGCGGCTGTCAGCAGGCAAGTACCAAATGTTGACCTCCTTAGGTC
Source organism: Cassiopea xamachana (assembly GCA_900291935.2). Taxonomy (NCBI): domain Eukaryota; kingdom Metazoa; phylum Cnidaria; class Scyphozoa; order Rhizostomeae; family Cassiopeidae; genus Cassiopea; species Cassiopea xamachana. The sequence continues at coordinate 3,430,375 of OLMO02000294.1, read as the reverse complement.
AGGCGGAAAAGGTTGTTGTTCCAGAAAAGGTCCGGGGAAAAATATAAAACGTTGGAGAAAATTCGCTTTTTAGCTTAAATCAAGTTGATTTTAAAAGAAAGTCCGTATATACTCTGTATATATGTGTGTATGTGTTAGTACATGTATACGCCCTTTTTGTTATAATAAACCTAGCTCAAGGCCTAGTTCTAAAAGTTATTTATTTTGGACCTCTTTTTATCAAATTCTAGTACTTCAAAGTTACTTAATAGTTCCTCGATTTTCGCTTCACACATAGCGCCATAAAAATGGTTCAGACGCATTGCAACATCAAAATTCTGGAATCTACCTTTAGGGAGTTTTGACTGTAAATGGATTGAACTGGCTTCCTAATTCTTGATTATTTGCAGTTAGAAAAATTTTTCAAATTGAAAAATTCCTTAGGTTTTTACGTTAGTAGTTTAAGTTTTTTTAAATATTTCGGCTGTCTACATGTAGGTTCCTTGTAATGTGTTTGCTTCTAAAAAAGCGTGGAATTTCACATGTGAATCGTTGGTTTGATGGAGAAATATGATTTTTTTGCAAGGTATGCATATCAAAGTTAAAAGATGTACAGTTGGCTTTGGTAATTTCGAGAATGTACGAAGGAGATATTAAAGAAGGATCTACATTTTACAGAATTTTATCAGAGTTTATCTTAGGAGACTCTTCTATTCCACCACAACAAGGTAGGACTTACTGATATCAACATACCGTTATCTAGAATTTTATGTAGAATGATTGATAATTTAATGAATCTGAGTCATACTGTATTTCCTGTATTGAACGCCACCCTTTGATAAACGCCCCCTCTTATAAACGCCCCCTCTTATAAACGCCCCCTGATAGACGCCGCCCTTCAATGAACGCAGCATCATAAAGTTTGGTTACTGAAAGACCGCTGTTACATTTTTATAGGAACTACGATATGTAAGCTGTATTTTCGAGACCATTATATTTCAGAGAGATGCGCTGCGGTGAATTATAGTAGGCCTTGTGGATGTTCGCAGATTCAGATAGATTTTTGCTGAGTTGATACAAATGTGCTGGAGATATTTTAAAATATATTCATAGTTCTTCTGCCTTGCGATACTTCATGTTTTGACAGGTTTCTATTGGTTAGTTTCCCAGTCTTTAATTAGGGAACCATTTCATTGCTAGCCAAAGTTTTATCGTTCTTATCTTGCTTCCAATCTCAGCCTGCACGGTCTGATTTTCAGAACGTTGTACATGTTTTGAATTGCCTCAGTTGGAAGTACATCTGAGTATTTTTTCTGTTTAGATGCTTAATATCCTTGTATAACCGATCGCAATCTTTTCTTTTCTACTGGTGTTTCTATAATTAGAGCAGTAATTCTTGAATTCTCATTTGCATAACTAAATTATATTTGTTTCTCATCTGTATTTCTCATTTATATATTCGTATTTACTTGCATAGCTAATCTACTGTGTAGACAAAAATTTCTGTCGTCACGGTGACGAAAAATTCCTAGCTTTGTTTGTTATTTGCGTGGTTTTGAGTGTCTTGGCGAGGAAGTCTGGTCCAAGATCTAAGTTTGATGCACTTTTGAGACTTTCTTAAAACCCTTAAGATGTTAGCTACCTTATATTGGCTTGCAAGTACCTATTTCAAAGATGCTTCTTGTAAAGCCCGACTGTTTACTAGGCCACCATTCTCAACCTTTTGCAAGACAGGTGTTGTTGCAATGACATATGTGCAGTATGCAAACCAGTAGACGCTAATGACATTCTTTTGGTTTTAGATCCATTTATCCGTAGCATGACGTATTGGCTTCGTAGAGACTACCGAAAATCATTAGACACCTTGTTGCTTGACCCAGAGAACCCTGTAGCAGATGACACTGAGCTGAAATATAATGAAATGGCATCAATGGGCCACCCAGATATATTTAATTTCTATATGTACCTTCGCTCTCAACCGCATATTCGTAGATGTCATCTACCTCTGCACATGTCGAAACCTACAAGCAATAGCAATATTGTAAGGAAAATTGAACCGGGTCAGTATGGCAGTGTAGAGCGATCGGCAGCTGATACGGGGGTTTTTGCACCTAATGAAAGGGAAATTGTTTATAGAACAGCACATACACATTTAAATTCAGGCATGCCAAGTATTGCCTTGGAGGTCTTGATGCTTCTACCAAAGGCAATGCTACCTGAAAGTAACGAAGAGTTGACAACAGATAGTGAAACGACTGTTAGTCAAAAGGCAGTGAACTTAAAAACAGAAGATATGATTGTTAGTGGGACCATTTCTGATAGTCTCAATTTCACTGATAGCAGTCAATTGAATGGGATCCAGAAAGCGGAAGAAGTCTCATCTAAGGCAGAAGATTTTGACTGGAGTAAGCCAGTATCATCTAAGGCAGAAGATTTTGACTGGAGTAAACCAGTATCATCTAAGGCAGAAGATTTTGACTGGAGTAAGCCAGTATCGTCTAAGGCGGATGATTTTGACTGGAGTAAGCCAGTATCGTCTAAGGCGGATGATTTTGACTGGAGTAAACCAGTATCATCTAAGGCAGAGGATTTTGACTGGAGTAAGCCAGTTTCGTCTAAGGCGGATGATTTTGACTGGAGTAAGCCAGTATCATCTAAGGCAGAAGATTTTGACTGGAGTAAGCCAGTATCGTCTAAGGCAGAAGATTTTGACTGGAGTAAGCCAGCATCGTCTAAAGCAGAAGATTTTGACTGGAGTAAGCCAGTTTCATCTAAGGCGGATGATTTTGATTCCTCTTTGAGAAGCAGTAGTTCAATTGACAAATCTAGTGCGGTTAATGGTCTATTAGAACATAATATAGATTCAAAAACGACTGAAGATGAAAGCCGAAATTCAGGACAGCTTGATCTAGCATCTTTGCATTTGAAGTATATTACAGTATTTAAATGTCTAATCGAAGAATTAAGAAGCTTGCCATCAACTTGTACATTAGACGGCGTTAAACTGAGACCAACTGTGGCACATCTGTTAGAACGAGAATTAGAAGTGCTGCATAAATTATGCGATTATGCTTTCAGTGAAAGTGAATATCAAGTAGATGACAAGGTACTACACGAAGCGATATCGAGGCGAGATAGTGATGGTAAGCTGTGAATGCACATTTCAATGGCGTATTTGTAGGCAGTCAAAGTTTCTTATGAATATATTTATTGATTTCAGTCTTAAGCCTAGCGCACACAGCACGATTTTCGTCACTGAGGACGACAATTTTTGTCGCTGGCGACGAGAACTTGCTGTGTGCGGGAAACACATACAAAAGATTTTTGTCGCTGACGACGATTTTCAATATCAAATATGCTAGAAATTCTTTTTCGTCGCTGACGACAGAAGACAAGATCTCTGTTGCCAGCGACAAAAATCGTGCTGTGTGCGCTAAGCTTTAGTTAACTTTGCCTTTGAAGGTTTCTTAAGAATATCTTAGTTCGCTACGTCTCACTTTGTCAATGAACTATAACCATGTTTGTATGTACTCTCAAGTGCCAAATAAACAGGGAGGGATCCTTATAGACAGGGAGGTCGGAAAAATTTCGTAAACAGGGGGGTCAATATAAACGGGGGGTTGGAATTTGAGAAAAGACTTTTAAATGATTATACAAGGACGGAAAGAGCAAAAACAGGTTGTCATAAAGCATAAAACTAAAATATACACAGCAGTACGCTATTTTGCTATGAAAATCGGGCGTAGATAGTACTACAAAGAAGGGAAATAAAATGAGGGGTTTGTAAAAAAAGTCAATTTCCTTAAAATTAATAAACGGAGGGGGTCCTAATAAGGTCCGGGGGTTGGAAAAAAATCGAAAAATTAATAAGCGGGGGGAACGTTTCTTTGGCACCTGAGAGTCTGCAATGAAAGTATTCATGATGTAGTGTACATGAAAAGAACAAAACTTAGAGCATTGACATGTCTGATTAGAAAGAAGCTTTTGACTTCATCTGTAGATCATTCGGATTGATCTTTCCTAATGTATTTTTTCATTCAATGGCATGTAGAACTTTGTGAGCATTTTTGTCCTGGAAAATAAGATATTGAGACAAACTCCTTATGATTGAGTGTATTCCACAATTAATGCCATCGGTAGGTCGCAGTAAAATGATAATTATTGATTTCAAGGATCCTGAAAGTTGGTAATTTAAAGGAGGACAGTCTCTTGCTTTGTCCGGAATCTTATGTGGGGAGGATGGGCTGCCAAGTTTTGAATAAACCATTATTTTAGCTTTATCACCCCCATTTATTTCATTCATTTAAGAATTCTTTACGGAGGGGGGCCCTTCAGCAAAGATGCTTGTTTTCAAGGGACCCGCCATCTAAAATACCATACTGATAACTATAAAAAGGTTAAAAATCTAAATGCAAATATTATATTCCCAAGAAAGTTGATTCGTTATTGGAGCGGATGAAATGAAGTTAAAGGACAGAAGAACCGCTAAGAAGCTTACTAAATAACTAACATTAGAGTTTTTTTCTAATTTTAGTAACACAGTATTCTGACGACTCTTTAGGCGACTTGAGTAGTGAGAGAAGCAGTTTATCTCAAAAGGCGGATTTGTTGACCAGAAAGATTCAATGGCTACGAAGAAATGAGACTATCCTAACTACACTTTACAACTGTTGTGCGCTCCAAGGTGTCGGAGGAGAAAACTTACCTGGTAAGATGCCTTTGTAAAATGACTTTGTTTTTCTAGTAATATAAGGTAGGGCTTCAAGAAGAAAGGCTTCAATAAATAAGTCTGCAATAAACGCGCATTAAAGAAAAACTTATAACCTTAAGGAAAAAATTATTCAACTGCAGTCTATGCATGTTCCTTAATTCTTTTTTGCATTATGCAACAATTTTTCAGCCATAAACCGGGCTTAAGGCTTCAATAAGAAGGGCTTCAATATGTAAGACTTCAAAAAGTAAGGCTTCAGTACGTAAGGCTTCAATAAGAAGGGCTTCAATATGTAAGACTTCAATAAGGAAGGCTTCAGTACGTAAAGGCTGATTTCCATTCACCAATTTCTGGCGCGCGCGACTTTTTACGATTGATAGTGGGTCTAGGCATGCGTACTTACAACAAAGACCACGTGAGTATGATCACGCGATCGCCAAAACAGTTTAAGTTCGTTCGAATTTTTTGAGAGATCGCCAGTAGTAGCCAATGAAAAGAATAGAAGTTTCAGGAAGTGACAAATTGCACAATGGCGTCGTAGCTGTGGACTAGTCTGGCTAGGAATAATTTGGTTTGAAGTTCGCTTTGCACGTAAACAATATCATATACATAGTGTTCAAGGAAGATAAGTAGGTGGGAAATTATCAGAGGTATTAGTTTCTGCCAACTACTTTGAGAAAGATTAGGATATTCCAGAAGCAAAAGCCACTAGCCACTCTGACAATAATAGCTGTTATTTTAGCTTTAAGAGCAAGCAGGGAGTTTGTTTTGCCCCCTTGAAAACATTCTTGTTATGCAGTGAATGACTGCATTTCAAAGCCCTCATTTTGCGTAGGTGTAGCTAAAGTGTAATTTGACATCCACTATACGTTCGCAAATGTCGATCGCAGAAAGTCGCGCGCTCGCCAGAAATTGATGAATGGAAATCAGCCGTAAGGCTTCAATAAGAAGGGCGTTAATGTGAAGGGCTTCAATAGATAAGATTTCAATAAGTAAGGCTTCAGTGTGTATCACTTATTTTCAAATTCTACATTCACGCCACTTTTATTTACTTAATGTTTTACTTAATATAGTACTTTGGTAATACTTGTTCTAATATAATACTTAATTATTTTATTTTTGTTCACTTATTCAAGTCCATTCACGCTCGCATTTTTACCTATTTTACGTCGATTGAATGCTCAAGGAATTTATTTATTCTTCCTCTCATTCATCTATTCATACATATTCTGTCAATTCGTAATATTATTGCTTAATTAATTAATTCAATTGTTCATTTGTCCATGTACCATGCTATGGGTGCTTGGGATTGTGAAGCTCCCTGGGATCACAGATCATCGAGTTAGTTACTCGGAAAATTTGAAACTTTTAGGCCTGACATCCCCCCAGGAAATGCCCCTGCTTGGATTATTTTAGAGTATGTATATTTTTATTAATATCCAAAAGAAAATTAACAACTTTTACTTTTGCATAGTGTTGTACTTTCGAGTACCGAATAATTGGGGTGGGGTCGGAATAAATGGGAGGTTAGAACATTCACGAAAATTTAATAAATGGGGGTTGGAATAATTGGGGGGCTGGAATTATTTGAAAACTTAGTAAATGAGAAGTTGGAATAATTGGAAATATTCTTATATTTATACCACTGGCTTGATGATTCCAACTGAATTTGGCACGTTGTCCATTATTAGATGTAAGGGATTTTCATTTTTGGTTCATGTTTGTGTCAAATTATAAATTCACGTCATCAAAATTTTAGAAAATTAATAAATGGGGGAGTTAGAATAATAGCGGGGGGTTGGACAAATCTCAAAAATTAATAATCGAGGGAGGACGATTATTCGGGGCACTTGAGAGTAAATCGACCTAGAAGGTTTTCATATCCATGCATAGAGCTACATATTTAATACATCTTACCTGTGTTTATTTTGTCTTACAGCCATTTGCCTGGAGCTTCTATTTCTCCTCCATGAGCTGGAACATTATCGCTCCTTAGCTGCACCACTTCATGCATTCTCATCTGGCCAAACTGTACCGCCTTTACTACTTGCTACGATGACAACTTACTCGCTCTTCACCAACCCGGTCACTTACTTGAGCAATATGACACACGATATATTGCGGATGCTATTGAGATTGCCAGAGTTACCTAATGCACAGAATCCAGTCAACGTTGCTTCTGCGTTGGAAAGTCTTTCATTGTCATTATCATCTTGTATATTTCATAGTCTATGTGGTGGCCATGAAGACCATTTGTTAGAAACAATACGACAAGGGGAGATGAAGATAATTGGAAAGGAGAACAAAGAAGGTAATCATGTGAAACTAGTTTTTGTTGGAATTATCTGGTTCTACATTGTAACTTTGTAGCGTCTTGCTAAATAAAAACTTGTAACTTTCTTGAAACGATTTATGATCATGAAAAATTACTTTGCAAGCTTGGCACCTTGCAATAGAGAGCTAACACTGTGTATGTGAAAATATTTTGCAGCATTTTCAATAGTAGCTTTGCTGGTGTGCTGCTTTAGGAACCGTGTTGGCTGTGAAGGATGTGTACCTTTTTTGTTACCATATATGAATTTTAGTATAGAAGCTACTATCTTTCATAGGTAAATTGGTGAGACAAACATCAAGAACCAGCCTAGATGTGCCTGGCTCTCAACGAAAGGACTATGTCACTCCGACATCACTTCCATCTCGCTGGCCTGGAGTTCAGATGCTGTCATCAATCATAGCTGCAAGGAATAAGGATGGGCCCAAAAGCTTGAGGATTCTCCTGTGCCAAGCAGCTGTCGCCGTTTATGTCGCTCTTCTGGTGACGTCAACGTCCCAATTCTTACCCAATCAGCTCTACAGACTTGTAATGAACCAACTATCAGCCGATATATGGGGTTTGGTATTTGGTGGAGGTACAAAGCTGGTCTTGCTTGATGAAGCTTCATCGATGGAGACAAAATCTTTGGCTGGGGACGCATCACTGCTTGGGAAAGATGACGGAAAGAAGCGAGTTGACACGACAAGAATGAAATGGAATTTCAGGCTCTTAGGAATGAAGGCAAAAGTTCCCACTTCCGAATCGTCGACTGGGAAATTCGTGCAACAAGAACTTTTTATCCCCCCACAAATGACCCTTTATGACTATTTCTTGAAAAAGGTGATTTATACCTTGAGTATGCGTTTGTCCATTTTGTTGTGGGATTGCTCTAAGTGTGATTGTCGCATTCTCTATTTCATTGGGCTTTCTACGTGGAATGGGACAAATGTGTATCACATCCATGGGTTAAGTGTTATATAAACTTCTATCATAACACATTTCGTAGGAAAAGGTAGCATTTATTACCATGACAAAAATGTTTGAATTTTTAATAGTAGTGCAAAATTTCCCAATGTAAGTGCATTTTTTGCCAGCCGTTTCACTGATTACAGCAATTCGACCCTAGTTTATTCTACATGTTGGATTAGGCCTATCAATTTTTTATCTTATTCAATGCAAACCTTGTTGTTATTTTTCAAATCATCTTCTAGTTTGTGAAAAAATATAAAGACAACTCCTGTATTTACCCAGAGGCAAGTGCTTGAAAAGAGATATGCGCGTATTTGCTTGAAATTTTAAGAAAAGTCAGCGACATTTTGAAAAAATTTGAGCAACATCAGTCACATTTTCATATTTTTCAGCCTGCTACATGCTCTGGTTCTTTTGAATATAACTCACAAGATTCCTTTGATACTGATGAAGAAGAGTATCTTGATGACGACTCTGATGCTGAATCTGATAAGCCAATTGAGATGGCGGATAATTCTCATCTCAACCAATTTTCTTACAGCTGGAAAGTTATTACTTTATGTGTCTTGAAAGTAGTCCTTAATGGCATAACGAATTTTCTTACTGCTGCAGGCCTTGAAGTCTCCGGTAAGCATGAATATCGTACTGCTTCTCCTGTTTATTCAAAATAGGGAAGGGGAGGAAGGACTTTATTTCTAGTTGTGGATTGCAGTACTTGCCTTTGATTGTACATTTCTGAGGTACTGTCATTTTTCCTAGCTGCATCTCTTAATATTTACTACATCGTAAATTCAATGGCTAACACTTCGATATTTATTGAGGGGAGGGTACAAGCCGTGTGAATATTACATATGAAGTCACAAAGAAGTGTTTTCCTTATAGAGAAGTTGCTATTAGAGGGACGATGCAAGCGTCTACCACCGCTCGAATCATTTCATTTTCATTTCATTTCACATTTTTAAGGATGGTGGCCCTTCAGTAATAACTGATTTTCAAGGAGCCCTCCTATCGTCTAGCATATTTCAAATCGTCTAGCATGTTTTATAGTGATGTGGATGAATAGCCTTCTTGTACCTTCTAATTCCTTTTAAGCTAGGCACATGGTATTTTTGTGATTTTTGCAATTGTCTTTCAGACTTACCATCGATCTCTCCACTGCTTTACTCTGTCGTCAAGTTGATTCTGAAATGGCAGACCCAAGTCAAAAGCACTCTCGAAAATTCCACCCCTCCCGAAGATTTTCTCCCAATCAACATTACTGATTACGACGACGGGGTAACTAGAGGAGGACCAACTCTACAGCGTATCAAGTTGTTAATGGATCCTAACAACACACCATTTAGGTAATTCCGAAGCATTTGAATATTATGGCATAGTTACTGTATTTATTTAAAGTCCCCAAGTATTTGAATATTTATATGTGTAAATAAAAACAGTTAATTTCAAAAGTTTCAGTGAATTTACTTTCATAGTTCTTTACTTCGTTTCTCTTTCAAACTTAAATAGGTATTACACTTTTTTTATAACTGAATTCGAAGCATTTATTGCTGTTAATGAGGAGTGGATGGAAGTTGAATGATTGCGAATAGGTTTATCAGAATAATGAAAATGTGAAGGCAAGCTTCGCAGCATGAAATGTTAAATCAAGAGAATGATTTGTTAGCAAAATCAAAGATGAATTGGTGTTATGATGAAAAGGAGAAAATATAGAACAATTCATAGAATGGTAAAAGAGAATTATGAATTGTGAAAGCAGTTAAAGTGTAATGATGAAATAAAATAATTGGGGATATGTAGAAGCAATCATAACAAAGTGATTGTAACCAGAGCACGAAAAAGCGGCAACATTTTTAGACATACTGAGAAGCTTTTTTCGTCCGACACTAGTCCGAAAGGTTAACCGAAATATATAGCTAGATGCGATTACATGTGATAGGATGCGTCTAATTGGTTCCAAATGTGACCAATTAGGACCTATACACCATTGTTTACTTGAAGAGTTCGTTTTCTCACTGGGACTCTTCCAGTGAACAATGGAGAATAGGCCCTAATAGGTCACACTTGGGGGCAATTAGATGCATCCTATCACGTGGAATCGCATCTGGCTATATATTTCGACTAACCTTTCGGTCGCTATCCGACGTTTCATACTCTGATGAGTGTCGGACGAAAAAGGCTTTTCAGTTTGTCTAAAAATGTTGCCGCTTTTCGTGCGCTGGTTGAGTTCTGTAGTACCAACAGACAAGTATCAATATACTATTTATTGATTATTATACAAGTATAAAATTATTATTCAAGTATCAATATATTATTTTGTTGAATAAGGTTCTGATAAAGGGGGTAGAGGTGGATCTGATTTTTTAAGAAATTTGGCATTTTTTTTAAAACAAAGCATCTATTGCAGCGTGTATGAGAATTTTGAGTTACCAGCACAGGTTAAAGTATTTGCCGCAGCCATCAACTTTCAGCCATATATATCTATATCTCATGGTCATCCTATTATAGTAGCTTCAAAAACTTTGTTATACATGTCAGAGCATCACAAGGGATATCATTATCGAAGATGATGTGAAGCGCAGCTTTTGTATAAATTTGAATGTGAGTACGACAAAAATGGTTAATATTTCAGCTGGCGGAATCGTCGTATGGAATTTGTCGAAAAGTCGTATGGAATTATCGAGTAATATGGAATTCGATCTAGAGAAGAAAATCTGAAATGTAAACCTGTTTTTCATCGTACGCATATTCAAAGAGATAATTATTGTTGTTTTTAGAAGTTCAAAAAAGAATGCAGATCCTGTCAAGCGATTATGGCATGCTTTGGTTCATCAAGATTCACTTAGAGAGACTCTTCTTCAGTTATCATTCCCAAAGGACACTCTTTCTGATGAGGTATGTGGTGTATTTGTTTGCAGTTACTGAACATAACGCATCTTTCTAGCATGATTGCAAACTAAGTAGTAGAGCCCAGGGTTCCATGTTGTGAAAAGGAATGCAGGTCTAGTTTTAAGTAATGCCTAGGACTGATGGCCTCGTTCTGACTTATGCCTAGGAATGATAGTGGCTTTGCTCAGTTGCAGTATGCAGTGCAAGTAAATGTTAGGTATTTGTATTGGACACTGAGTTCTGTCATTCGTTGTCTATGTATGGCACCCCAAGAGGATTGACTAATTTGAAATCTGCCCACCCTCAAGAAGACCAACTATTGTTTTAGTTATCCTTGCTTTTACTGTGCATTATCACTTGTAATTGTTTAGACTCAGTGCTCTTTTTATCTAAATCCATTTTTAGCGTGTAGAAAGCCATCCTATTGATTCAAAGCTTAGGACTATCTGTTAAACCTTTCACCCATTATGACAAGAATTAGAGATAATATACACGATGAGCTATTGTAGTCATGAAGGCAGCATAGATATGTTTAATTTATTTCTGAATAACTTCTTCAGGCATTGGAACAAGAATCCCTTTTGAATTCATCGAAAATTATTTACAAAGATGCAGATCTTGCAATGGGCTTTAATTTCAACAATGTAAGTACTGAAGATATTGTGTAATTTCATAGGAGCTTTCATTACCTATATTCTCTTTAATTACGCCAGAGAGCGTGGTTTGGCATCCAAACTTTGTTGATATACTTTTAAAAGACTAAATGCTGTTAGAATGTTCTTTCCTTCATATTAGCTCGTCTTTTATATTCCATCAAATCTTCTAGTATCTGACTAAATCATCTGGTCTAATTTGCACTAAGATAGACCAAAGATAGGCAATTGCTTAGCGAAGAGAAAGGTCTTGTAAAAGCAATATACATTATTATCCTACAAGGAACCAAAGCAAAATTGTCCTTGGTAGGCACTGGCCTAGTGTTTTTTTCTGATTACAATTTTCAAAGCTAGTTTTAATATATAGGTTAAGTATACTCTAGTGTCTCTAATAGATTGGGAAGGCAGTAGAAGGTGTTCATATCGGCTAATTTTTAGTAGAAGGGTAGTGCGAATAGAAGGGGGGTGCTCATTTCGGCTAGTTCTGAATAAAAAGAGGGTGCTAATGGAAGGGGGTATGCATGTCGGCAGCTTTTCAATAGAAAAGGAGTGCTAAGAGAAGGTGGTTCGTGCTGGTAAATTGTTTTATTAAAAGGTAAGTTGATTTTCTTTGTGTTCTGATCATGATTGATTTGTAACATTTATTAGAAGTAGGTATTATTAAGCAACGGGGGGGGGGGAGAAAACTTCTCCTGAAATTGATAGACGGGGGGCCGTCTATTAGAGATACTAGGGTACATTGCTAAATATTTATGTATATGTTTTTTATATTTGTATATACATTAAAATAATTAACATCCAAGAAGTTCTTTTTCTACTATTGCTACTGCTCTTTGTTTTCTGGTCTTTGAAGAGTTGTGTTTTGAGATCTTGGCTATTGTTCGCTAAACAATATCTTCAATTTGAAACCATCTTTAAAATTGGATTGGTCTAGATTTTCAAGGAGCTGAACTGTGAAATAGCCTCGACTGATTACTTGCATGTGAGCGTGACATGAGTTTTAGAAATGCTTGTTTTTTAAGCAGTGCTTATTTCTCAATTTAATACCTCAAAAGATCTAGCCCAAATTCAACTGCATCACCTTGTTCAGGATGCTTTTCGATTTGATATCAAATTGATTATTTTTCTTTTTTCAAGGCCAATCGAAATACCATAGCACTAGCAGGAGCCCATGAAGTGATTGAATTGGATGTTGCAGGACTTACTGATACTGAAGGTAAAGGATCGGAAGAGCTGAACGAAAAGCCAAAGAGACTGTAAGTTATTGTCATATTTCATTGTCTTTAGGGCTTAAAGCCTTGTTAAGATTCGTATCATTTTTAAGTGTGAAAGCCAACTCCACTTTCTTCGCAAACCGGAGATTTTATTCCGAACTGAGAACTGTTACTATTTACGAATTCCACATAAAATTCATCAGCTGCACAAGGTATGGCAGCTTTTCTGACTCAGCTATTACAATCTCAGATCACCAGGATTTTTGCTATTTTTTGTCAATTTGCATCCCTCAGAAACTCAGAAGACGATGTGCTCAACAACAGAATGGACCGAACATTCAAAGTGGTAAGTTGTGCCAAGTCTCTCATAGAACCATTGTCAAATAACAAACATTTATTTCTTTACTATGTACCAAATCTCATTTTCCAAGTTGCCATTTTGCTGGGAGGACTGAGCGCAATGAAATGCAGAGCAATTTATCTCTAAAATACTGTTTATTATAGAATCTCTTTTGGGGGATTTAGACGTTCTTGGATAAGGGCAGGGGGCGTATTAATACTGTGACAATCCCACACCCCATTAGCTACACCTCTGGGCAACGGTTTTTTATAGCTAATATCATTTGTATTTCAGCTCTGGTGTTAAATGCTTTTACCGTAATTTTTAACACTCATCTGCAATAACAACTAGCTTTTTCATTTATCTAATTTTTTGTAGACGCTGAGGAGGAACCTCCCTGGTGTACGTCGAATGCACTCCCATCCTAATCTTCCTTTTTGTGAGTAGAACTCATGCAGCCTATTTATTTCTATTTTATACACCACCATTTGTTTGGATCCATATGTATACGTCTTCATATGTCCATCTTGCTTATCTCCCTACTTATCAGTCTATATGTCTTCCTGCATAATTATTTGCCTGTCTCCCTTTCTACCTTTCTGTTGCCCTGACCGCAAAATTTTTGTATTTCATTTTGTAGTGATATTATCTTGACATTAGGTCTCGATTTCTACATTGGTAAAGGAGAAATTATTTTATGATTTCGAAAACAAAGTTTCTTCCCCACTTCAGACCAGTTTTCATATGTCCCTTGTTTTCATTCACCGTTTTTTGTAGATATAACTGGTGGCAATGATGGTAGCATCCGGATGTTCGAATTTGGACATCCGGATCAGATTTTGTCGTACCGAGGATCAAGCGTACGCGACAGAGTAAATCGTATCCGATTTAATACACTGGGAAATAAGGTATGCTTGGCTATCGGGTATGTGCGGATGTAAAGTATTATAGAATCTGGTAGATTTCTTTTGAAAGAAATGAATTCAATCTGTTGAAATACACGTTTTTTTATAAGAAAAAAGTTTATAAGAAAATGAGGCTCAAATGGTCAAAATCTTAAGAATATCGTAAGAAAATCACCAGGCTCAATTTCCACAATTTAGTGTTTTTGTTGGCTAAAAATGGATATTTCGTAGTTATTGCATTCAAAATGTTAAAGATGGAATTCAAATTCAAGTATACAATATTAATAATGACATTGCAAACCATTTTGGTCAGTTTATTTTGGTAAAATGTAAGAAAAATTTAAGAAAATCTCAGGCTCAATTTCGGGAAAAGTTAAGAAAATTGAGGCTCAGGCAAAATTATGGCTTTCTTATAAAATAAATGTGTATCGATGTTAGAACCTTTAATATATTCCCATACATCTCCTAACTACCCCACATACTTTGAAACGATTTTTGTTAAATTTTCTGCTGATTGATAAGTGATTAAGGGAGATGTTCCTATTTCATGGTCATCAGATTTAACACAGTTCCCTTTTGTGCTTAATTGTAGGGGGTCATATTGCATTTTTTGAAATTTTTCACCCCTCATAGCATTTTTAATGACCCCCCCATTTTAGTAGAATGTGGGCATCATCACTATCAGCAAAATTTTCACTGTCATTTTCATCCCATTATTCATGAGTTAACTCCCCATCAAGCATTTCACAACCCTTGTCAGGTGAAACACTGTCTACCACTCCATCCACTTTTCGCTTACCACCATCTGGTGGGGCCATCAACACTTCTTCCTACAGGGTTGTTGCGATTTTCCTGGTAGGTCACTTTATTACTAACCCTCCACTTTATGAAAACCTAGTAAAATATCCATCCCCTGCTAAATCGACCCCCCTACAATGAAGCACGAATGGGTAGTGTTATGCCTATAGGAAACTAAAATTTAAGAAACACAGACCATAATTCTCAAAGCAAAACCCTCGTTTATAGGAAACTGATGAAGGTCTAAAAGAATGCTTGTTTCTTATGGCAAAAACTTTTTCGTTTATTAACCCTTTGAAAAAGATGGCAATGCATTGATGTTGTTTAAATCTCTTTACTTTTGCACCATAGTTATAGTCAACACAGTACTTATAAGCTCATCAATTTGAATTGTAGATCTCCTTTTATAAGAAATACATCAGACCTGCAATTGAAAAGGTTGTTTCTTATATGCGGGATAGTACTGTAGTTTTCTTTACATCATAAACTTTTCTTCTAGTTTGGAGCTTGCGATGACAGTGGCTATCTTTCGCTTTGGACTTTGTCAAATAGCACAAATCCAAAGCCATTTGTGGTAGGTACATTCTTATGCCAGTTCATACTTTTTAACATACATTGTTCTATGTTTTATACTATGTATCTTATAATATTCATAATATTTTTTGTAGTACCTGTTTTTGCTAGATATTGTATTTCTTACATGAGTTTGTTTGGTAGCATAGCGGTTCGAGCGCTTGTCTCCTGTACGGAAGGTCTACGGTTCGAGTCCCACCTGAGCCCTTGGCTGAATGCGCTCTGTCCTTCCTGCAGCGAATGGATCAGACTTGGTGGACAACTGGGTAGATAATGGTGGCGAGGAAAGGAACTGGCCATCCTACCTGACTTACCCATGGCCCAGGAGAAGTGTCTTCTCTAACAGGCATTCCCATACGTACGATAAAATACTGGATCCTACCCTTACTTTACCATATTTCTTAGATTAAATATTTATGCTATCTATATCACTTTCCAAGTTACACTACCTAATCCACGAACTCTATCTCACAAATCATCTTTCATCCCCAGAACTTCTCAACTGTGGAACTCATTGCCACCCACTACTTTCCCTGAGTCCTACAATTTGTCATCTCTTAAATCTAACATCAGCAAACTTGATCTTGTCTCTCTTTCTACTTAAACTTCCCCTCATTTTCTCAGTTTTTCCTTTGTCGGGGCTTTGTTATAGGCCCTACGGCCTTTCCCCGGCATTACTTACTAAAAAAAAAATGTCAATCATGTAACATGCTTTGCAGTATGTCCAATCTACTCCTCAAACTTTCTTCGTTTGTGAGAATGACAAGTTTATGGCTTTTAGAAGCCCTTGGTAAATTTCATAGCCGTACACCATTTTAAATGGAGTGGATATGAAGTATAATGTTATTGTATACTACCTTTTCTCTGATTTTTTTAGGAAGTAAAAGCTTACAGTAGACAAGTTTATGACTTTGCTTTCCTTGGTTCATCCAGTTTGATCGCGACAGCTGGCTATTCATCGGATTCCAAGTACCTGAAAATTCATCCATCTTACTTTATGATTTAAAATTAAGCATTGCTATCCTACAGTACTTTGTAATTTTGAATTTGAATTTCTGAGACAATACTTGAGGGGATGGGTGTCGATATTCCTCTTCTTCTCCTGCCTCCTTCAGACGTTGTGCCAAAGCCGTCAAGCCAAATAAATTAGCTCTGGGTATATATGGTTGCAAAGTAATAAAATCTGCAGTAGGACTTTAGTATGGGAGTTTTTAGAGTTTATGGAAATTTGTGCACGCTCAAAGTAGTATAGACAGCATTTTTTTGTAGCAGGAGATTCAGATTTTTGGCAAGGAAATTCGTCAAGGGGCCATTCACCCGTTACATAACGCCTCTAGGGGGAGGGAGGGTACCTTATTTTGTTACGCTATTTTTTATTTATACAAGGGGCTATGCTACAGACCGTTACGAGAGGGGGAGGGGTCAGAGAAGTGGTTAATTTGCCCTTAGCTACCTAACGAGTGAATCACCGCTAAGTGATACTGGGTTTTTCAGTGTAATATATTTCCTTATACAAGACTCTCTAAGGAATTCTTAGAATATCTATTGCCTATTCGTAGAACTGTCTGCATGTGGGATACTTTGATGCCATCAAGGCGATCATTGGTTCATTGTAAGTTTTTTTCTTTTATATGGAACTTTTTATGATTTGTAGCCCCAAAAGCTGCCGTATTATTAGCCTTGAAGAAGTTTCTATTTCATCATCATCATCATCATCATCATCATCATCATCATCATCATCATCATCATCATCATCATCATCATCGTCATCATAATAATCATCATCATAATCATGATTATCATCTTCATCATCATCATCAGCCGTTCATGCCTTTGCTGGCAGATGGCCTCCACAATTCTTTCCACTTCGTTCGATCCCTAGCTATATGGGCCCAAATTCCTAAAAACAATAATAGTAAAACTGCATTTTAATTTTCCTATTTTCATAAGAATTTCCTAACTCCCTTTTTCAAATGATTACATTATTTTTCCACATTTTTTGCTTCCCTTTGTTGCATTGGTGTTTTTCATGCTATCTTTGGTTGCCTGGATCTTTGTCTTACATGTGATGAGTAAATGGATGAGGTTCTCTTTGATATAATTAATTTTGGGCATATCGGAACTTTAGTTTGCCACTTTTGTGGCCACACACAAGATTATTTCCCTTCCAAAATATCATTTAACATGACATTTAGCCTCTGTGGTGCGTGGGCGTCTCTCTGGACCACTTTAATGTTAACATTAATGCATGTTTGTTTTTTTCAGCGTTCATCCATTCGAACCATGCTTCTCAAGCTGTTTATTATATCCCTGGACAACAATGTCTTCTGTCTGGAGGGCGTAGAGGAAATATTTGTATCCTTTGAGGAAGTAGAAATGTGTTGATGTTTATCTGAACCCCCGATTAGATATTAACAAGTCAGAGTTGCTATTCTTAGTGCAGCCAACTTGAAGCTGCTATAGTTAAACCTGCTTTGTTAGATAAATTAATAGTGAAAACGTTAACTTTATGTTCGATCTAAACATACAACTGTAAACCTCGCTTAATAAGGTAGTCTGCAGGTGGCTAATTAGATGATACAGGATACATAACAAGAAAAAGAAAATTTAACATAAACTTAAAGTATATGAAGTTCTGGAGAGTGACAAACTTTTTTTCGACGACAGAATGTTTAATAAGTGGTTCTTATGGAAATTGTCATTGTCCATCCAAGTTTATAGGTCTTTGTTGTTTCGTCGAGTTTGTATCAAATCCATAAAACTCGTGGTGAGTTGGTTGAAGATATCAAGAGCACTCATGGACAAGCTTACAGATCTAACTTCAATGAAATTTTTCTATTGCTTTCTAATTAAGGTCTTGTATTTGGGCTGTTTCTTAAGAGAATTATTTCTTAAATTTGTCTCAAAACCAACTGTTAGTTCAAGAATGTTGAGACACTTATCAGGAGTGACTAAAAGCAATTCTGGACGAACTCTATCACCTGTTAAAGCACAAGGATTAATAAAATCTGGAATATCCACGTATAAAGAAGAGTTTTGGATGGATTGAAATGAAAGGAAAATAATTTTTTTTTAAACTTCGCTTGAAATAGTTTTTTTAAACTTCTCATGGTATATTCCACTTAAAAATACAAATGTTGGCGGTCTCGGCCTTGCTCTCATCTCATCGAACTGGCAAGAGTATTCAGCACAACAAATACAAATCACTCTACGAATAGGTAATTTGCATCTGGCATACGAAGCTACAACGAATTAGCAATAAAATTTTCACCTAATGAGACAAACAAACAATAGCAACAAACCAGCAAATGCACAAACAAGCATATATAAGTGTATAAAGAATAGTAGTAATAATAATTTTTTCACTTTTGAAGCTTCATGGTAACAGTATAATTAAATATACACCTTACTATATAAAAGCAGTATGTAATTGGCGAGTCTGCATTTTATTTAAAAAAAACACATTAACATATATACTACTCAAAGCCAAAATCAAAATACATCAATCCCAAAAAATACAGAAAACTAGTAACAATAATAGTTAACTCAATGTCAAAAGGATCACATTTTAAAAGTTAAGTAAATCAGGGTTTGTCCTACATTTGTTAGCCCCTCTTCGTCGTTATTTAAATCAGCTTAATAGGTTTATTTTCCCTTACCTATGTATAGGCCACCTTACATCATTATTAGATAAAGAGGTATTAATGCTGGATTGGTCAGCCTGTGGATATTAAATATTCGTGATTATTATTATTAGTATTAGGGTATCATAGAAAGGTGAATGTATGATTTTTGTTATCCATTGGAGCAGGGGCGTCGTGGTACCTGTAGAGTAGGGGGACCAAGTTCAATGATTTTCCGATAAAGTTCCAAACTTTTGTCTTTACCAACAGCAATAGTCCGAAACTTTTCCGCCTAAGCATTACAGAATTGGAGGGGCCATGCCCCCCCTGTCCCCGGCCACGACGCCCCTGCACGAGAGACTTCATATCGAAAGCTTTAAGACCATGTATGGCCAACCAACGACCCGTGGAGTTTCAATCTGATCCGTGATGAATTTTTGAGAGCTCTTGTGTCGTACGGCTGCGGTGCGCAACATTAATGATGCCCTCTCCTGTAAAATTGATGAATTTTTGAAAAACTTTTAAAATTTGGATTCTTACGATAAAGGCTTATACCAAGCCTAAAGAGCACTATATCGTGTGTTTTATCAAGATTTGCAAGAGTATTTCCTGCAATTTGGTTGAAGTTTATTAGCTACCCCCAGAATGCTAACAATGATCAGTAGAAACTCATTTTGAAATATTTGACATAAAAAGACATGGATATGCATTCGCATATTTTTTCATTATGTATCTTCTGTTCATGGCTAGTTGCCTTTTATAGAAAACAACATTTTAGCCATGTGAGAAAGAAGGTAACCCATGCATGTTTTGGACAATAGGTTCTGTTTTTGAGAGGATGAAACTGGGTTTTGTTGGCCAGCTTAGAGGTGTGGTTGGCATGGTTTTGTGACCAAATGACACGTGATTCTACTAATATAGGTACAGTGTCGACATTTTTGTTGACAAAGTGGTTGCGATGTGTTGTGATACACTTTTTTCTTTCAGTCGATGCAATATCTATTATTCTGTCCACTTTTTTGCACTGTTTTTTTAAGAAAACGTTAGAACTCCACATAGAATCCAGCGATGGTGTGTTGAAAAATTAAATTCTGGTTGCAGATGGGATTGAACTCCATACTTTTAGCGGAAAGGGGTGGATAAATCTTACTGCCTTCAACAGTTCCATTTCTGGTTGTGTTTCACCTAATATTTCATACCTAGATCTACCATTTTACTGCTATGTACTTTCTTACACCCTAGGGCCACTAGATAGCAATCTCTTAAATAGCACAGTTCTTTCATGAGAGTTACGCAAAAATTTTTAGAGCTGCACATTTGTGTGGAACTGCGCGTTAAAAACCCTGCTTTTTTGCTTTATGATGAAGTAAGACATCAACAAAGATCTGAATTTATTCTTCAGGCCAAGTTACGCATTTGTTACTTAAAAGGGATTTGAGAATAATTCAAGGCTCAGAACTGTAAAAATTTGAGAATTTTGAGGCTCAAAATTCTTAAGAATATGTAAAGGCTCAAAACCAAAATACAGTTAAGTATATTGAAGCTCAACAATAATTAGTAATTCTTGTTAAAAGAGTGTAATCTTTAATACTGATTATAATCTTTACTACAGTCATTACGACCTTACTTTTAGACCGAAGAGAACCCTGCATATTGTAAATTATAATTCAAAAGTTTTGCAGACAAAAGTTCTCCCTGTCATCGATTTTCTTTCCAGATTTGGGAATGTGTCCTCTTAATCCTTTATCAGTCAAATATTACACACTTTTCTTTTTATAAGAATAAAGTTTTTAAGAATATTGAGGCTCATAATCGTTGAAATAAGGGTACTTAAAGTATAATGCAAGGCTCAAGCTTCTTCAGACTTTAAATTTTTGTACATTTGATTAAAAGCATTGTTTGTCGATTAACGTTTGCACTTTCGATATATTTGTTATTCTCTTTCTCTTTTGATTTGCTTTATGATAAACTAATGCATAACATCAACAAAGATTTCAATACATCCCTTTCATTTCAAGACGTAGCTACACCTTTCAAATTTAATAATAATTTAATAATAATCTTAGGCTCAAAACCTGAAAAAGGTAGGAATATTGAGGCTCAGCAGAAATTTAGATATTATTATAAAAAATATAGTGTATTTTAAAAAAATATAGTTGTACAAAAAGCCATTTGTGTTAGAATATCCTTAACAAGTATCTTCAGTTATATTCGATATCAGACAAAGAAAATTGCTGCACACGTTTCAAGCCCATGATTCCGCTATCAAATGTTTTGCTGTCGACCCAAGTGAAGAATTCTTCGTATCTGGGTCTGCTGATGGAGATATAAAGGTTTGGCTTTTATAAGTTGTTATTCTTATCGGTTTTCAAAATGTTTAGCAAGTTTGCAGGTTTTGAGAGGATTTTTCTTTGTGGAACACAATAGCTGAATTAGGAATTAATTAGAGATGCTCTGTACGCTGAAGGCACGTTGACAAATTTAACGGAGTTTATTACACTACATTCGTGCAATTTGGATAAACTTTATGTCTATCTGAGCCAAGCTTACATAGACAGTTTTTTAGACAGTTCTACATAGACAGTTCTAGTGGTTGCTTGTTATAGCTTGATAACGACATCAAATATCTCTTGAAATCATTTGTGGTCGCCTGTGCAGTAGTTACGATGAACGTATGCTATATGTTTTTCGGAGGAATAGTTCTTTGCAGAGGGGGCATAATACCCTCTCTGCCTTCACCCTCACCCCCTACCTTCACCCCTTAATGCGATTTCCATGTCATTGGCGATAAGCAGCAGTGAGCAAATTTATGTGTTACAGTGGAGTGCACTTTTTATAAGAAAATTTTTTCGGACCAGTTATGAAACTTTGTTGACATTTTCATGATTCCAGTATATTAAGACTTACTTGGCAAAGATTTTTGGGTTTCAATGTGCGCATGCAGATTAGTGGAAAGTGAAAAAGTGCCATGCATACTTGAAGTGATGATAAATCTTAGTATACAACAGACGTTTAATTGTTAGAGGGTAGCCAAAGTAACATTTAACCACATTTTATGCGCAGATAGATCAAATTTTAATTATTTATACACTTAAAACTGTCTTTGGTTTAAAAAATCCAGTACTAAGGTTTCTTAACTTTTGAGCAGCTGAGTACTGCTTTCTTATAAATCGCTTTCCTGAAAAAACGTACATTCACCAAAGACCAGTGCTGGGAAAGTACAACATTTTGCACTGTTCGGGGTGATTTAAACATGTTATATATAGTTTTTACAATAGCTTTTGGAAACACCTATTTCGCCGTGGAAATGCATTTTCGACATACGTATGAGCTTAAACATGGCATTTTAGTCTGTCGAATTGGAGAAAAGCTTTCCAACTGAATTCGATGATGCTAGAATGCGAAGACTTCGTGCTCATGACAAAATCAAACGAAATCAAGCGAAATCAAACGAAATCATACGAAATCAAACGAATCAGTGAACTATTTCAAACAAAGTTATTTTGGAATTAATATGTACATTTTCTGTGGCTTATGCTGATAGTAATAAATTTATCACACCTTCAGGTATGGGGATTGTCTGTGCACGAGCTCTATGACATTTATAAGAGAGAACATATGCGTGGAACATATCTGCGTCATGGAAGCACCGGTGTTCAACAGCTACAGATTCTACCAGCTATGCATTTAATGTCATGTGGCTCGGATGGGTCTTTGAAGCTTAGACAGTTGAGGACTAAAGATACTAGCACGTAGCCAGTAAAGCATTCAATTATCAATACTTCAAATATGTTTCCTTTAAATTGTCAAATTCTTTTATATAATCCATTGATTGTGCCGAACTTTGATCAAATTGTCTAATTAGGCCTTTCGTTATGTTTTTGTAGCCTTCTGTTTCAATTAAGGTAGGTGTCTATAGGACTGCATTTTCCGCTCGAGAGGAATCGACCGTGCTAAACCGGCATGCGCAATACTGCAGAAATGCCGCTGTCCCAGGTGATTTTTATCCTCTCGAGCTCAAGCGATGAAGTTGAACTCATTCTACTTTTGCTCGCGAGCTTTTTCCTTATCACCTTGATATTTAATCAGATTGCAGGATATTTTAAACATTGCGCAACACTAGGAGTGTATAAAATTTCACGATGGCTGAAAACGAAGGCCCATGTTTGGGTGAACAAAAAAGGGGAGTATTTATCAAATAACTTCAACTGTTTTAAGAGTTAGTATCACTACAAAGTCAAGAATGCCTACAGCATCAGATGAAATGAATTCTTAACTGACATATGCGATGTAGGTCTGTCTGTGTAGGTACTCGATGGAGCAACGCTTACTCTATTGCGCACGTGTATGGTATAAAAAGACTGACAAAGGAAACTTACTGTTTGATACCGGAACAGCACCGATTTTCTAAGCAAAAAAGCTGAGTTTTCCTCCTGAAGTAAACAGCGCGACGGGAATGCAGCTCTGTTGGGGAATTCCCCAATACGCTGGTGAGGAAAAAAGCTCAAGAGCATTTTCCCCTCGAGCGGAAAATGTAGTCCTATGGGCACCTACCTTTACTGGATACTATTGTAGGGCTGTGCAGGAGCGCCCATTGAGATATTGTTTAGTTGAATGTGTAGGAACACAATGACACGACTTTCTGGTCGTCTGGATTTCCGATAGTCTGAATCTTTTGGTCATCTGACTTTTTGGTTGTCTGACTATCTGGTTGCCAGACTTTCTGGTCGTCTGACATTAGTTGATCGCCCACAAGTTGTAGCTGACTGAGTTTTAATTGAGAAAGGATGAACTTATAGTTTTTTGGGGCTACTGTACTCCACACCCCTAACGTGCACCCCTGAGCTTGTTTCCACATCCATTTCAATGCCACGTACTATTGATATCATGATTTCTCTTTAGCGTCGTTCGCATTCATGTCATCCTTCTCTAGCCCCATCGATATTTAATTCAATTCGAGCTCTCTTCTGTTACAGCTGTTATCTAAAGCTGAGTTTCGGGGTAAGGCTTGACAGAAACAAATGACACGAAAAGAGACATCATTAAGTGTTTGATATTCTATGTTTTGCTATGTTTTTATAGATGTACATAATTTATTGTTTATCCTACTATTATACATTTATATCTCCTTATCATATTACCTGATCTAACTTGTATAATTTTCTCATCCTTCGATAATTACAAAATATGCAGCTGCTTTTTTATTTGACCTTAGAATATTGATACGTACTTTCACATCTTCGTCCTTTTTATGACGTAGTTGTTGTTTGGCGAATGTTATTTTTCAATTTCATGATCTGAGAATATATGTCATCCTTATTACGGTTACATTGTATCCTAGTTAGTGTTATGAAATTTCTTGAATATTTTTATGTGTCCAATGTCTAGTGTTAAACAATGTCGAATTCGAGATTTAGTTGAATTGTATTTAAAAGCCTTTTCATTTGGAGCATCATCTGTCCTTGAACTTCTACCGCGCTGTTGTTACGATCAATGCTAATAAGCCCAGTTTAATTGTGGGTCGCTATGGTGACAGAGAAGAAATGCAGGGGGGCTACTGTTTGCCAAAATGCCTACAGTGTGCGAAGGCAAAGAATTTTAACGGACAACGACCCACTGCATTGCAGACCTGTAGCCATGGAGTGGCATGGGGTTGCAAATGCCACCCCTAGGCAAAAGGATACCAGCTTTTTGCCACCCCCGGGAATTGTTTTTGCAATGATTTACTGTTGATTTATCTTTGTACCCGAGGAGAGATCTCCTGAGATTCTGGTTCAGCTCACGCATTATCCATTTGACTGTGATAATATCAAGTTTGAAATAAGCTCTGGTATTTTATACCACGTGGTAACAATTTGCCACTCCAGAAACACAGGCCTGGTTACAGGCTTGTTGCATTGGCTAAAAACAAGACAAACATAGGTCGTGGAGGCTATGATAGTACCGACAGTACATAACAGTTTTGGTGCCGACGGGGTGCTCAGTTGAATCATGGAGGAGGCTATAGCCCCCCAAGCCCTCGTTAGCACTTTCCCTGGTTGGGGCTTTGTTGTCGCAGCTAAACTGACAGCTATTCCTCTAGACTCAGTCAGCACCCTCTTACTCGTCAAGACATGGTTATAGCTCCCCAACCCTGTTCTCCGCCACCCACGAGGGTGTACCAATCACTGCCTCTTCGACCACGAACGACAAACTTTACTGGTGTCAGAAAATGCTAGCTGGAAGATCACGAAAAAGCCACAAATTACCCTCTGGTTGAAAGCGTGAGGCTGATTTTATACGCAATATGAGAAACAGCATTTACTATTCGCGATGAATGGCAAATTCAACGTCTTATTATGTTGGACAAGAATCACACACTGAACGCCAGTAGTGGTTTTTCGCAGTGGCCAGTAGTGCGTGCGCTCGCTGCTCAAGGGTTCCGTAGTGACGTAGCTAATTTTAGAGAAGTTATTTTTATGCGTCCGTTTATACAGTGAAACAGTCGCTCGTTCAGAAATGATCAACCAAGGACCGGTAACAATTAGCAACTAGCATATCATTAGAAAACATCTATTAACTATGCTGGTATCGTAGCAACTGCTATGTTCTGTATTTTTGCTATGTAGAATATTCACTCTTCACTGCCTGTAACTTCATAGGCGGATAAGCATCAAAATTGGTCAAGGATCCTGTTGAATCGGAACTATGTGGATGCAAATAATTGCGTTTATTAGGGGGAAATGGGGGCGAATTGCCTCCCAAAATGCCATCAAATTACCAAATACTCGTCAAATTTGGAGACCAAAGTCTTGGGATTTTGTAGGTGAGTTGGTACTTTAATCTACTGTGCAAACTCAAGTACACTGCTCCAGATTTCTTGAAAACTGCCACTTGTTGACAAAATTTGCACTCGCTAACCCCCCATCGTTGGGATCATTGGGTTCTAGATCATATTTTCGGCTTTTGGTTCGCGTGCCAATCGAAATAACACCCCTCCCATTTTCATCATGTGGAGATAGGCATTTTAATATGCATCACAACAAAGAGTTACGTCATTTTTGGCTTCATTGAAATGAGGCCGCAAAACGGAACAAGGACATACAGTCGACAATTAAGAGGACGTTCTTTTAGAGACTGATTGGAAAACGCTTTGATTAAATTTTTAAAGTAGTTAGGGGTTTCAACATAGAAAAAGAGGTGTGCTTTGCTTTCACAATTTTAACTTGTGTATGCTTTGGGTGGCTCAGTGATTTGCTGGGCTAGGCTCGTAAAGTTATGAGAGCTCATTTTGTGTGACAACCGGCGCAAAATCGAAAGTTTTGTACGACTATTCCAAAGGATATAGAAGCTCCGCAAACTGAAGGCATACAGGTTGTATTGGTATGAAATGCTTTTTACCTTATTTATTTTTATCTCTGAAATGTCACAAGTTGCCGTTCATATGGTACCTATTCCGGCTTCTGCCTGATTTAGTGTTGATTAGGTTGCCCATTTGATGTCGTAGCAAATTTCACAACATTTCAGGAAATATATCCTGCGGGTTTGCTAAACCACGCTGCATGAGACACTTAGAGGTAGTGCAAGTGGACATCATAATTTTTAATGTACATTTCGGATTGAGTTGAGCTTTCTCCGAATTCGATGCAAGGCATTGTTACAATCCGTGTAACCTAACCTAAAAAAATCTCAAGTCATTTACAACTTGCATGATTCTCTCAACGACTGATAATATACTAATTGATATGTTTAACTATGTCGCGATGATGAAAACTAAAAATGCCAATGCTTTCAAGCAAAATGCGATGTTATACTCATAAACAATTTGCGTTTTTGTGTTTTGGAGAGTTGTTGGTAGAGGCGGTTCATTCGATAAGTGATATTGAACGACTATCAGACTGTTGTTGACAGCTGAAAGTGAAGCAAATTGATACCTATTTCCTGTCAGTTCTCATTGTTAGACAACTTTATATGCCCTTTCTGGGGCAAGCATCTGTATTCACTTCTTTCACTTTCTGGCATCACACAACATATTTATTTGATCATGAAAGGGCAATGTTTTTCTCATTGTGAAACTGAAAGCCACTGTGCTACTGAAAATTTGAAAAGGGGTCATTCAAACAGTACGTAACTGTAGGGGGTGTATTGATATGATTTTGTGACAAGCTGTCACGAATATAGGGGGGAGGGATACCTTTGTTAGGTATTGCCAAAAAGTTTGTTCAATAGTTCTACTTTTTCACTTTTCTGAGTGCTTCCAAAAATACACAAATAAATAAGGACTTTATCAAGCTTGGAACCTACACTATCCCTAATCATTCTTGAATTTCAGCAACTTTGAGCAATCATCTATTGCTATACTGCATCAAGTTACATTATGAACACAAATAAAAGCTGATGTTTGGGTGGGGGGGGGGTCTCATGCCAGCCTGTCATGTAGCAAAAAGGGGGTATCAACTCTAGTGTGGCAAGCCATTACATGGGGGGTGGCACTGTCAAAATGGGCATTTGGTCTATTACATACTTTTTGAATAATCTCAAATTATAATGGTGACATGGAAAATGTCAAATTAAGAGCAACCATGTGATTTAGTGAGTATTGTCTTCTAACTATTGAATATTGAATTATTCATTCATTTCATATCTCGAATTTGCAATTATTGTCTTGGTCAATGAAATTGTAGTCTGATTTAGATGGCTATATGGAATTCATTGATAAGTATGATTGGATTAATTTGGTTTAGTGCCTTAATTGTTCTTTGTGTATCTCTTTACCTTAATAAGATCTTGTAATTCTTTTTAAGTGAAGAAATGTGGTGTTTTGTACATGCATATTGTTGTCCTTCCTCTGGCAGTAACTTCTTTTTGTATAACCTTCCTCATTATACAGCATCGATGTGAAGTTTCCCATATAGTCCCAATATTTCTTGCATGCCAAATCACCTGCTTTACATGCATCAGAATTTTCCTCAAGCAAGATTGTTTTATGCAATTACTGAGCCTTCCTCAAAACTGGCACAAGTTTAAGAAGCCTTCCTCTGGCTCATAGCTGTGGAGCCATGACTTTCTCTAGACTCTGGCTGTTACTATGTCTTCCAGCTTTTATTATTGCTTTTCCCCAGATATTTGCCTCCATGCTGGCTACTTTTGATTCATTGTCAGTATCTCTTTGAATGTTCTGAAATATTGAATTTCCACAATGCTATCTAGGCTTGCCAAGTGACTTCAGCACATTGTTTCACAACCACAAGATTTGAGAATGCTGAAATTATTCAATATCTAATTCAATGAGCTTTACTGATGCTTCTCTATAGAGTTTCTTCCTGTTCTAATCTTGCAGATCTATTTCTGGTAGTAACTGCCCCCAGTGAGGAAGAAATAGCTTGTTCTGTTATACATTGTACATACTATTTAAATTTCATTTTTGTGGTAATATACTTGACGTGAGAATAATTTTTAGTTCTTTCCCTAGTAAGGGCCACCCAAAACTATTTTCATTTGGGTTGCAACAAAGGCTCGAAAGTGTATTTTCATGGAGGGGCCAAGTCTGCCTGTACCACCTTTTTGAGGGGCTAGAATAATTCATTTGTAGACCAAAAATTCACCTCCAAACCAGAATTCTGTTAGGGGGGCAGAATGGTGGCAGATTTTTCATATATATATATATATATATATATATATATATATATATATATATATATATATATATATACTTTTGTGAGCTGGAATCCTGGACATGTTCATTGTTCATGCTAAATTTAATTGTAATCTTTGCAGACCAGGTGGAATGTTTGGCAGTGTTAAGAAAGAAGAGGCCTCAGCAATGACACAGCCATTGCTTGTCTCCCATCATGGTACATAAATTTATTTATTATTTGCCATTTTCTGTGGCTTCTAATATTTAATTTACTCCTGTAGTGTTTACTTATGAATTCTACTTTCATCATTTATATGCTTTCTGGATACTGACTAAGTGCATTTAGTAGCTCTGTGCAATGTCTATATTATAATGCTATTTTGCATGTATTTCTAGGTGAGGCTGGAGTCCCATACCCTGATGACAATAGTGATTTGATAGATGAAATTATTAGCTCTATAGCCACTACAGCTCAAAGCAATGCATCAGGGTATTTCCAGAATGCACCCACTTTGAATGGGATTGAGCAGATGTATCAAACTGACAATTATGTGAATGGACAAGCCTTCTTTGCCTCTGGATGTATCAATGGAGGTAATGAGGCAGTTCCTGTTTATGGAAATGGACATGCATATGGAAATGACAATCCAGTCTTTATGGGTGATGACTATAATTTTGACAGTGGTAACCACCCTGGCTTTGATATTGATTATTTGCAATTCCCAGAGCAAGTCTTGAAAGTTCAGGTTAGTTTTTAGCAGCATTTTTTATTCTGTGTCATTCCTGGATTAAGCTCAAAAAATCATAGGCACACAATTGTATAGCCCATTTTATCTCTGATTTTTGGCTAATGGTCATGTTATTGGGGTGAAATAACGAGAAATCTTGCTGTTTAAGATCACAAAATGTGGCTATTGACTATTTTATCACTAGGATGCATTTTATAGCCAAACAAAGCAATTGCATGTATGTATGTGTATCCATTGCTGTAATATTAATAGCTGGTGACTATTGCTGCCTTGCTAATTTATTTTTGGGGTGTAAAGGGTCACATTTTTACTTACATCTAGCGACGTCAAGGCCGTGAGTCACATCAGAGACTGCGAAGCACAGATGCTCAAGTGAAACTGGGAATTATGTTGCACCAGCCTGCACAGGTCACTAGTATCAAGGTTTATGTATCAAGAGTTTATGATCCATCATTTCAACTAACAGACATTTGGAAGGATCCAGTGCCCTTGGAGGTAAAACCCATGAAAGTGTCAGATGAAGAGGTATGACTTCATTTTGTCCAGTACTGACTCCACTTTCTTACATGGTACTTTGTAGAAGGTATCACACTACTGGGAGGTGCTTGGGGGGTGGAGTACCCCTACAGGTTCACATAGTTCCCTGTAGGCACCTAAATTTTTAGAGATTTCTATGCACTTTCTGCACTTTCATACCTATTCTTGTATGTTTTAAACCAATTTGAAGAGTGTTGTCTACTATGATTTTCTCACTTTGTTCTCTGTTGGGACATTGACATTATTTTTTCCCTGGCACTACCTATGTACAGTAATAATACATTCTTGATAGTTGTAGTACAGCTTGGGAGTGTTCACCTTAGTTTGTCTGTGTAAGTTGTTGAGGGATCTAGAGACTTGCATTTTACAGTGATACTGTGACTTAATATTTTGAAGCTAAAGATATGGTTTTTACCAAGTACTTACTTTTTATTTGCACATTTGTCGCATTTGTTTGGTACCAACAAATTGACAGTGGTGTACATATAGGGGCACCACTTGCTCCAGGTTGACAGTTGCAGAAGGGACATAGGTTGAGTTTAGCACAACTCCTAAGAATCCCAAGCCTTTTCAGCCTAAAAGGAACCCATCTGAGGTCCCCATTTCATCCACAGCCAAGCTTGGCCTGTATGCCCCTTGATTCCCTAAGCATCTAGAATAAATGTCAAGAGAGTCATTTTCCCAATTGGTATTCAAAAGGCTGAAAGAATTCCAATCTATTGGGCTAAAATGTCAGATTTTGTGCTTTTAGCCAAAGAGAGGGGTCTACCAAGCCAATGGCCTTTTAGCAACAAGGTTAAAAAATGCCTTTCTTTCATTCTATGACCGGAGTGATGGCCAAGTGGTAGAGCGTCTGTCTCACAACCGGTAGGTCATGGGTTCAAGCCCTGGCCGAGTCATACCAAAGACTTTAAAATGGTACTCACTCACTGTCTGGCACTCGACATATGAGAATGTAGTGGGAAAGTTAAACTTGTGGAGCTACCAGTGGACCAGCCCCCCACTGTAGCCTTCACTGCATTCACAGACACATGGCCTAGGGCTATAGAAATGGAGATAGATGCCGCCCTATGCACCATTGGGTGCAGGAAAGGACTTTGACTTTTTGACTTTCATTCTGTGTAGTTTATAGTAGCTACATATGTAGTAAATTAGACTAGTTGTTTATTTAGCTGTCAGAAATCAAACTACATTAAACAGTCATGAATTTGAAATATCTAGATTTAGGCCTAGTTAATACAACACTTAAACACCACAGCAAATTAAGTTCCATTTAAGGCACCAGTGATGCAATTTTAGAGTGCTTTGAATTCTGGTGTGGATTCAGACAACACAGTGAAAGTGAATGTAATTTGTATCGATCTAGTCACATGTTGCTCTAAAACTGTTTTGAGTTAAATATCTGTCATCAGGAAGGCACTGACAAAAGGATGTCCTATTTATTAGAAAATGCTTTCATCTCACATTTAGTGTCTATGGAATATGATTTGACCAGAGATCAGTAGATTTTACCATAGTTCAAATGAAGAGATTCAAGCTGAAATCTAGATTCAAAATAGGAAGTGCATTAGTGCATGATTTTCTAGCCAAAACCAGATTTGTGAGTATCTGGTACCTCCAAAAGGCCAGATCCTGGTCAATAATCAGATATGCTGGGTATTGTTACAGATCAACATCCCAGTTTTCATCAAAAGTGATTTTCAAATGCTGTTCTGCATGTTGCTGTCTTCTTTTTCCTCTTTGACTGCCTTTTTGTGAGCCATGTATGAGGCAGAGTCATCAAGAAACCAATGTGATTAGCAGCAATTAGGAGTGATTACACTGACTTCAATGTAATTAGCAGTCTGAAGCTAAGGTGAATTTAATATTTCAATTTGCTGTTAAGTCGTTTGACAATGTGCATCAAATTCCTCATGCTACCTTGAAGTCAAAGTTAGTTTCATACAGCGCATTATCAGCAAATTCAATTGGTACTTAGAACTTTTTTGATGCCATAATTTAAATTGCTGTGCTCGTAATGTACTGTATGAACTAGGCCTTGGTGACTCAAAACAATGATTGAAGAAGCTACTCTGTTTACCATGTTTATAGCTCTATTTTTGAGTCATCATTGCCTTTTTTATCATCATTTCCGTTATTGTTGTCTTTATTATTTCCATTATCATTTCCGTTATCGTTTCCATTATCTTTATCGTCTCCGTTATCGTCTTCATTACCATTTCCGTTATTGTTATTGTTATTGTTTCCACTATCGTTTTCATTATTGTTGTCGTTATTGTGTCGTTTTCGTTATCGTTTCCGTTATTGCTTCCGTTGTCGTTATCATTTCCAATATCATTTTCATTATCGTTTCCGTTATTGTTGTAGATCATTCGAAGTAAGGAAAATGCTTTGGAACTTCATAGTGAAGTTAGAATGAGTAAAATAATGACATCACTATAGCTAATAAGGGGCAAGTACCTACCTGGCTAGTGAAGGCCTAACTTGGGCCCATATCACCCAACTCATTCTCATTTTCAACCAACTCATTTCTGTTCCAGTATCAAGTAAATACCAATTTGGATTCTATTTATGAAATTGCTGGCAAAAAGGTTTATGCTCTTGCTAAAAACAAAACTGAGGAAGTCAACTTGTTTTACTTGAAAGTCGTACTAACTTTCTTGGATGGCTCGACGAGTGAAGCCAATACTAAGAATTTCAGGATAGTTGGAAAGGCCAAAGACAATGTTCCAAAAGGAAAAACAGATAGTGCACTCCCAGAAGGTAAGTGAAAAGGCTTCTTCATATGTTACTTAAGCATTTCAATATATTGCAACTAGGCATACGTTATTTTATCTTTGTTGCATTTCACCATTGTTTCAAGCGGTTTTAATTGGTAAACATGTCCTTAGTGTCAAGCCGAATACGTTTGACGACGTAATTAGATAAATTTTTTGTGCTTTGACATGCCACATTTTCTGGGAATGTCTGTACAATAATTTTGAGCTTCGTTTTTACTTTGTATTATATTCATTGGCCCAACAGAAACGTACAAAGGGCCGCGAGTAGTGACTTGATTCCAGACTCTTCTCTCATTAGCATTTCCCCCTTTAACAAAACTGCGATGTTAGAATGGAAAAAAGTGAAGTAGTGACCTAGCATATACAGAGGAAAGATACTCTCCTTTTTTGGCCTTTCTGGTGGAAAATTGCCTATACGATGTTCTAGCTTCCAGTACTTCTTTTATAAATTCTTTTCTGTTTGATGCCACTCTTTATTGGAAGTTCTCTCTTGCTGCTCAAGAATGCAGTTTTTCATGCAGCGGCAAATTTTCAATATAGCTGCAGCAATAGTAACAGACGGACAATACTGAATAAACATACAGGATTCTGGTGCCAAGCATAGTTGCGATTCCGAGTGGGTTTTTCTAAGGATAGCAGATTATGCCACACAGTGGCAGTATTTGGAAGGATTTTTTGCATGCTAGACATCTTTTACTTCATTGTTTAACGTTTAGGTTTTACATATCTTACTCATGGTTGGTGTAAGCCATGGGCTGGATTACAGGGTCCACGTGCTCCGAGGATATGTGGTGCCCTCACATTTTGAATGTCTGCTACGTCACAGGTGTGAGCCACTGTAGGACATGCTTTTGCCCGGCAAGTTACTCATAAACAAGGAAAATTTTCGAAATTTTCTGCACGACTTTTTATAAACACCATTTTGTATTTTTTCAATCTTTCAGCATCGCCAAGTTATCTACCAGCGCCTATTGTGGCAGGGAGTAAGCGCCAAAGAACAGACACAGATGAATCTACTTCTACATCGGCTTCTACAAGTTCAAGTGGTGAGAGCCTACAGTTACTTTTCAGCTCAAGTTAGGGATCAGTTGGGGCATGGGTTAGATTAGAATAAGCTAGCGATGGTATGTCGGGATCTTGAAGACATGGAAATGTTAAAGTTTGCCTCATGGAAGCATTCCAGTATTCCTTTCCAAGCTAGATGCACACAAAGTGATTTTTGTATATCCATCCTACATGAGATGATTTCATTCTGTTTTTACAAAAGATGATTTGTTTTTTACATTTTGTATCTATTTTATGAACATAAAATCATGGACAGCCTCTTGTTGAGGTTTGTAATTCACGTCAGGTATTCTACTTGGAGTACTTCACAAGTTGCCACATCAGCATAGAACGAGTGCTTTTTGTGTTGTTTTAATGCCTATGCATTGCCAATACTGCAGTAGAAAAGGTACAGGTATTCCCGTATATTTTCGTACGTGGAGGAGTGCCTGTTAGAGAGGACACTTATCCTAAGCCATCCGCATGTGAGGTACGGTAGCTAGTTCCTTTCCTCGGCGCTTTTATCTCCCCAGTGTTGCCGCCGGGTGCCCATTCGCTGTTGGGTGAGCAGTGGGCAGGCATTCAATCAAGGCCTCGAGTCGGACTCGAAACGTAGACCTTCCACACAGGAGTCATGCGCTCTAGCCGCTATGCCACCTTACTCATACTACAGTAGCAGCAAAGAAACAGTTACATCGAACTTGAATCTCGGCATTGTGTCCCAACAAAGACGTTGAAAATCTGTAATCGTTCATTTCTATACACCATCTATGATGCATCTTACTTTCCTAGACTCTCTCTTGAATTCAAGATGTTACGCCAACAGGAACCCTTTGATCGAGCCTGAGCAAAGGCCTGTTGGTCTGCCCTAAGCCAATTTTTTGTGACTAGAAGTCAGTTGTGATTTTAACAAGTGTGCTCTAGATGCAACTTCATGACATTGATGTGGCCTAGTTGCAGCCACGTCCATTTTTTAAAAATCCGGATGCGATGCTTTAGTTTAATCATGATATAGTATAACTAACAATTAGAAATACCTCACCAACTATGTAGATGTGCAAAGTTTATCATAGTAAGAGAATATATTGCATACTGGAAGCATGGTCAATACACTTCGAAAAGGAAGGTCAATACAAGAATTTGAGAGAACTAAGCCCCCCTAAATGAGCAATAATTTTGACAAGGAGGCTCGTCCCCCTGAGCCCCCCTAGAAATCACCCATGCTAGAAATACTTCTCTTGTAATCATACCGCAACTGATTTTGCAAAAATTTTGCATTGTGAGACTAATATGTGACAATTACATTAAAAGACAGGAAAGTATTTTAAAAGCTGCTTCACTGCGGCCATCTCTAGGCAATACTTCGAAACTCACGCTGTTTGGCTATATGTTCTCATAGATATAATAAAATGTCAACTCATAGTACGGTAGTAATTAACGGTAAATTCAGGTTTTGCACATTTTTCCATAGGTTACTATCCGTCTCCAGGAGCATATAGCGGCCCATCGCCACAAGAAGGTCAGTCTCTTGCGTGTTAAACTTGTTCTACTCTCACCATAATGAAGACTCTAGAACGCGTGATAGACCATTACGTCATCTTTATCATGATTGGCCAATGTGCTTGTTTTACCACTATTGGCAGAATAAGCGAATTGACCAATCATGATAAAGATGACGTAGTGGTCTGTCACGTGTTCTAGAGTCTTATTGCAATGCTTGTTAAACGCCTTGATTAGGTTATATGTAGATAACAATTTATGATCTGTTTTTAAGAGGGACTCGTGAAAGCCTCAAGAATAGCTGCTGATTATCTAGAAGCACAGAATGCTGAAATTGGCTCCTTGATGGTTGCAGAACCAGTGAAAACAAAACGCGGTGATATTGCTTACCACTTTATCTTGAAAAACCCTGATGATCATCCTGAATTTGACGAGGGTGAGATCGTTGGTCTGTTTGTCAATGAGAATGGGACTCGAGTGCTTGATAAATTATCACAAAAGAATTCATTGGATGCTATACTGAAGGGTGTCATAACTCGATCTTACTATTTGGAGGCACACGTGCAGCCAAAAGGAGGTAATCTAAGATGTGCAAAACGGGATTTTGATGTTTGGGTTGATATATTGTTTTTTGTTGTCTAAATATTATGGTTTTTAGCGTAAGGATTGTTTAGTTGGATAAACGTTTTTTTAGAATAAAACGGTTTGTAAGAAAGTAGGTCTTAGCTTCTCTAAACGTTAAGAGTGTTTATCATTGGATTTTGAACTTCTAAACTTTTGGATTTTGAACTTTTGAGACCTGGGACTACCGAAAGAAAACTATCTTAATGTTTTTTAAACTTGCTGTTTGGCAATTACATTAATGGAGAACATTTGCAAAATAGCTTCAAACATCTCTGTAGATTTTGAGTAACCGACGTAGGTTTGGACTAGGATAACTCCTCAGCGTCTCCAAGCTTTTGTGGTGCTGGAGCGGCCCCGCAGAGGTTTTCAAGAGTCTAGTTGTGTTTTTACTGTTTGGAAGGAAAATCAAGATCGTTCCCAAGTCTTCTGAATTCCTAAGGGCTCCGAGTGAATCTGTTACGCCACTGTGCTCGAGACAGTCTTTCCCGTGCCCCCCCCCCACTCTTTGCACTCATTTCTACATGTGTTTTAAAATATGAATCTATTTTAGAGGTGATTTATTGTGTAGCTATGTGCATTTCGGGACAAATTATTTTGGTTTTGCTGTATTTTGAATGAGCTGAGCATTCGATGTAGAATGAGTTCTGTTTTGCACTCAAAGCAAACGCTAGAGAATGTTAGTTTCACTGTTCTTTTTGTTTTCTAGTTCGCACTGAAACCATTTGCATGTTTGGTATTGTTCCAGTCAGAGTCCAAGGACGGGTCAACCGTGGCGATATACTTTATGCGTCACCAGATTCCCCCGGAGTAGCAGTTAGTAGCAACAGCCTCAATGCGATGCCATCGCTATGCAATGATACGGCGGCAATTGGAATGGCATGGGAAACAATTCCCGCTCACGATGATGAGGTATATTTACTCGTTTTTTTAGTAAGAATCCTAACTCAAGGCCTAGTACTAAAAGTTTCTTAATTTTTTGTTACCTTTTATTTTTAAAATTTTCTTATAAGTTGCTTAGTTTAGAGAGCTAAATTGCTGTAAAAGCGTACGCAGGACGCGAATGTAGCAAACTATTTGTCCTATAAAAAGCAAAATGCGTCAGTACGAATTAAATTCTAAAGCATTGTCGTATTCACATTGCTTTGTACAGCTCTACCTTGAGCCAGGTAACGATTTCAATATGTTATTTGTCTAAAGTTTCTTAGCTCTTTCCTTGTAGTTCTAAAAGTTTCTTAAATGTTAGGCTGTCTAGTACTAGGCTGCTTATAAAGTGGTTTCTTATATAAAAAATTCGTGTATTGCAGTTTTACTGGTAGAGTTGTAGAAATAAGGCTGCATGTGCTGTACAAAGTGAATATTGGGAAGGAGAACTATGTTGGAACATCAGCATGTGAGCTAGGGTGGCCAGTTTCTCTCCTCACCACCTTTATCTCCCCAATGATACTACCAGACACCCATTCTTGCTGGATGGTCAACATGTAGCACTTAAGCCCGACGGCTCAAGACACCCTTCTTACCGTCGACTTTCTACGCAGTTGACGAGTGCTTTGCCCATTACTCTTAGAAAACAATGTGCAAACTTGGATTAGCATTATCGATTTTACCAGCCTTTGCGTTGTGGCAATACAGTAAGGATAAAACAGCAGAGATATGGCCATGATTCCTTCCACTGCTAGTTATACTTAGAA
This sequence comes from Cassiopea xamachana, assembly GCA_900291935.2. Classification (NCBI taxonomy): domain Eukaryota; kingdom Metazoa; phylum Cnidaria; class Scyphozoa; order Rhizostomeae; family Cassiopeidae; genus Cassiopea; species Cassiopea xamachana. The sequence goes on along the minus strand of OLMO02000294.1, from coordinate 3,392,872 downwards.
CTTAATGTTGATGATAATTTAAGCTGGAACGAGGAGTGCAAGTCTGTCAAAAAGGAAAGTTGCAGGTGGCCTGGTATCTCTCAGAATATTGAAGAACATCTTGCCACAATATCAGGAACTTGATGTGTATCGGGCGCTAGTAGAAAGTCACCCTGGATATACTAACATAGTTTGGGGAGCCTTTGCCAGCACTTAACTGAGCACTCTGCAAAAATAGCAGAATAGAGCTTTCAATCTAATAGAATCCTTAAAATTAAAGGATGCTTACAACTGGAACTTGCTAAATGATGATGATGTTTGATTGACCAGTCATGACCTTCAAAATTGTCAATTTGCTTTCTCCTGAAGGCTTACGAAATACATTCACAGGGATTTTAAATTATTTGTTTGTTCGCTTAGTTGAACTGCATCCAATGCTTGGTATCCATAACCATGGAAATATTCCAAGGAATGATAGAAAAGCGAATGAAATCATTGAAGAAAAATGTTGACACCGATATTGCTGGTATCAAGCTGGCAAGAAAGAAGTCAACAAGAAGTTAGTATGTCATGTCTTTGAAGATGTTGTCTGTAGTTGAATGGTACTTCATGTAATAACTGTGTTCATTGACCCTTCTTCTTTCCTTGCATCCATATCACTGTTCTAGCAGTAGTATTTCTATTCTTGCTGTCTGTTTGCAGTCAACACGGTCAGTCTTATTTCCACAGGAAAATACATTTGTATGATAACTCTGGTAATTTTTATCGTCTTGGTGTCGATGTTACTCTGGCAGCTATTCATGCCTATGTCGGCGTTTCGTCTTTGGATGTGTGGAATTGGTCATATCAGCGGTCATTCGGGGTCCTTCACCTTTGTTCCAACCAGTCACCGATATGATGTAAGTTACCTTAATAATCTTGTTTATGGTTGGAATAACGTACCCATCATAATGTCCATAACGCATGGCATATATATATATATATATATATATATATATATATATATATATATATATATATATATATATATATATATATATATATATATATATATATATATATATATATATATATATATATATATATATATATATATATATATAATGTATAAATAAATAAAATATATATATATATATATATTTATATGGCTCAAGTAGAACAAACCAAAAATACTCCTTTCTTCCGAGAATACACATATATGTATACACGCATACACTTATAATATATTTTTATACACACACATACATGTATATACGTATGCAATGGAGCCTCGGTTTTGAACGCCATTTGTTCTAGAAAGCTGGCCGAAATTTGATTCGTTCGAAAACTGAAGCAATATCCATGATATGTAGATTAAAAATTGATGAATGTTTTCAGATGAATGGCTATTTGTGTTGATAAATCTTTTATTATAATATAATTAGATGTATACAAAAGAATAGATAATATAGTATTAATAATAATAAGCCTATTTGTAATCTGAACAGCAATAATTAGCATAATTTATGTGTATAAATATTTTCAGGGACGTAGTGGGAATTTTTATGTCCCGGGAGAATCCTGCTTTTAGGGACCCATTTAACAGAAAAGAAATCATGTATCCCGTTTGTTTTTTGTTGTCGTCACTTGTAACAGGGTTCTTAGGGGTTTTGCAAGTTTTGGAAGGTTAAAGGTTAAAGGTGAAAGGTTAATGCCATTTCCAGGACCTAGAAAGTTCTGGAAAAAGGAGATTTTTGAAATGGCTATAGAAAAAAATTTTTGGATTTTTCTTTGGAAAAATTCTAAAATATCCTAAAATGGATATAACTTAAGTGTTGTATTAAACACTGTATATGTTATGTTTGTTCATTTTACTCGTTATTATATAAGGCATAATCCATATATAAACGTTGTTTTCAAAAAATGCGACCGAAAATGTGTTTCATAGTTTTGGAATTTTGGTAATTTGGCTTTCGAAAAGTGTTGTAAAGGTTTTAGGAATATTTTTAATGTGTTTGTGCTAGCCTGCTCTAATATGTTGCAAATGAATGTCGTGGAGTTAATACAATTTTTGTTTTCAAACTTCAATTTCATTCTCATATAACTAAAATACAATTATATGTCTCTCTAAAACTAGGCAACGTACAACTGTCTGTCAGGTTAACTACTTAGCTAAAAAAATGAAAAAAGTTTACTGTGACATCAATGGAATAGAATGTAATGTAAAATTAAAAAAAAATCAATAGTATTTCTCAAACGTTTAGTAAGTCAGGGTTTCGGCAGCAGAAAATAAAGTATGTACTTCTTATAGTTATGTTGATGAGGTTAGATAGGATGATAATTATAATCACTTTATTTAACGTTGGCGCTGAACATAGCTACGTTACAGTAAAATATCATGAAGCTAATCTAAGCCAACTAATACAAGGCCTTAGTTCATTTCCTTTTCATATGAATTCTGATGCTACAGAAGCTTAAAAAGGAAAATCCAAAATAGAAAGGGCCTACCGGAAAATTTCCTGAATGCCATTCAGTCACCAGACCCCTGCACATGCTTGAATTGCTTGTGGTAGTGATGTGCAGGCGAGTTTTGTGGGTGGTGAAGGAGATATAGGGAAAAGGCTTTGAAGAAGAGTGCCAATCCAAAAAATTAATTTTAAAACTCCATAGCAAACGCAATTAAAATATAGCAAATCAAATGTAACTCTCGACTTCGATGTTTTGTTCAAACACCAAAGCACATGAATAGTCATCAGACATTATAAACGCTCTTATCACTCCTCCACAGTGGAAGGGGCAGTGTTTATTTTTTCCTGTTTCGACATTTCGCCTTAATCGAAAGCCGAACTGTGCTCGAAGTACAGTGGAGGCAGTTGTAACAATTTTGGTAGCTCGCTCATTGCAAGATATTTTCTCTTTATTAGCCAATTCTATATACATGCACGTATGTTTGTATGTATGTATTTGATATATGCCAAAATTACATATTGTATTCTCTATTGTTTGTTTTTTAGTATTTAAGGTGGTCATAGGTACTACTTTTACATTTATTTATGCCCTTTGATGATATAGTAGGCACTTTTGGTATTTTAAGTCTGTTCTGATGAAGTGAAAGCGAAATGGCCACTATCTTCATTGGCAAGTTAGGGCGTGGCCATTAAGTATCTGTCATAGAGGGGCGAATCTTTTCGATAGGGTTACGTAATAAAACTGCAATTTTAAGGAGAGTTTCAAACAAATTGCAAATATATGAAGGGGTATGAAGCAAACACTAGTTAATTTTCACTTTTTTATAAATGATTTAACCATTCAAATAGTTTAGAGTGTCACTCATCATCTGATGGTTCTACTGCAATGTGAAGAACTATAGCAAGTTTTTCTTCAGTATGAAAGCAATCAAATAAGCTTTTTGACATCTTTTAGCTTCAAATTCGGGAAGGGGTATGAAATTCTTTAAGATCTTTTTGAGGAGTATCAAGTGAATTTTTGAGTTTTATGGTGGGATGCCAAATTTTATTTGAAAATTAAGAAAAGCCTTCACCACCACCACTCCCTTATAGCGATCTTGAACCTGCAGTTAGCTTGCCATGCTGCAGTATAGTTACGAGATTATGTATCATTTTCATCTTTAGTTCTATGAAGCTAGAGGAAAAGAGTTCACATTTGAGAGGCTGGAAAGGAAAGTTGGTACCAAACTCCCTCGAATCAACATTACAGGTAGGTGATCCCTTATATTATTTAATTATCAGCTGCTTAATTGTTTTATTTCATTAAAGCTATCACCACGCTTTAATCTCTCTTGAAGAACGTATGCCATAATAATTGACGTCACGGAGATACTCTGGACCTCTTGGAATGTTGTAGGATTGGGGCCCCTACTGTAATTTTCACACCAGATAATGCAACCAAGATAATGCAATCTAACCAATTGTTTGCTTGGCGATAAGCAGGCTGCATATCATTGTTAATTTAGCACTGATAAAGATTAAAATCGAAACGTTTGCGCCTTTAGTTTGTATTTGCAACTGATGATGGATTGTGCATCCGAAACATGTTGTGAAAACTTTAAATTTAAATCTGTCCACAGTCAAAAGATAGGATAAACAACAATATAACTCTGAATCTTCAAGTGACTATCTTTTTTCATCCGTTCATGCTGTCTCTAAACTCTATATGTAAAATGTAATATATATGTATGTATGTATATATATATATATATATATATATATATATATATATATATATATATATATATATATATATATATATATATATATATATATATATATATATATATATATATATATACATGTATGTATATGATATGGTGTATAATATAGTATAATATGTTATTATTTATGTATTTTTTAAATTATTTGTTTGATAGGTTTTCGATTTTACTATAACGTTGAACGTTGTGCCAACTTTGGAAAAATCGATTCTGATTCTGTGGAGAAAAGAAAGTCAGTCGGGGGGCCAATGGTATTTTCACTGGATCCATCCTGTAAGTATGCTTATTATTTTGGTACTGTTAGAAACAAGTGGTGCAGATACAGATCAGCAAGCAACGTCAAATGTATACCACCGCCAAGCATTGAATCTCCATCAAACATCAATGCCACTCCCCCTCTTGGTGTCTGTCCTTGAATGCCAAACTTCCTGAGCAGAACACTAGATGAGTATACTTAATATGCTTTTGCCTTGAATCGTGTCGTTTATAACATGTACTTCACTTAATCTGCTGTACTTTCACTGCTAGTCATAGACAAATAGTAATGTCCATTTCGGAACAGTTATCGTTTTTGCCAAGGTGAACCGGGGAGAATGTCACGAATCTTGTTTCTTGTTCCTCCAGAAAGCGAAGTTGCTGTCTGTATATAATATCGGTCCTAATTACTAGGTTTTATTCATTCTAGTTATAAAGTAACTCCATTTCAAATCAACACTGAAAGTGCCTTTTGGCACCCATTTCTTCTAATTTGCTTCATTTTTTAAAGTTGAGTAGCAGCCTGTAAGAATGCTCTAAAAAATCCTAGGTTTAATTGTCATAGCTCTCTCAGTGTTTGAGACATGGTTGAACCATATTGTAAAACTTATCTAGTTTGTTGCTATGAGGTATAATGTGAAAAGAAAAACCTGCAAAGCTATTAGGTGGGCCTTACCTGAGTGTTTACTACTTTTATATTTTGCTTCATGTTGCCTGTGTTATTTTGAAGTTACTTTCAGTTATTTTGCCTATTCTTAAAATTGATATATTTTTCCACGTTTTTTGTAAGCCCATAATATTCTAAACACAAAAAGTTTTGCACTGTTTTTATGATTTGGAAGTATTTCACGTTTATTTTATGGTGTCCTCGTGATTTTTATTGCACTTCGCTCCAATTTGACTCTTGGCATTTGTAGTTAGTTATTCCTACTCTTGTCATTTTCAGTATGTAGTACTTCGTCCATATTTTTTGATTTTCTCAATCGTTACTGTTAATATATGTACTGAACTGTCTTAGGTGCCTCCTCCAGCAGGTACCAATAGCCCCATTTGAATCATCACATTTTTTATAGAATACCCGTATCCTGCCATGAAAATCAGCGACTTTCTCCATGCACTCCTTGGTACCAAACTGTTGCCCCCCAGCGATTTTATTTTGAAATCTTTTCCAACCACCTCGCTTTTTTCTCAGCCGCCCCGCTTATTAAAATTGATTTCATATACCCTTTATGATTTCCCAATTATAATATTCACTTTTACTAAAATCAATATTAATTAAATACCTTGCAATGTTCATTTGTAATTTTTCCTACCACCCCTCGGTTTATTCCAACTCCCAGTTGTTAGGTCCCCAAAGGCAGGAACGATTTTGATCTCGCACCTATATACGTTAAGGAGGCTCCCGGTTGATGCCCAATTTTGTCGTCTAGTGGATTCGTTTGATACGAATCTATTCAATACTATTTATTCGTAAGTTTTCGTTGACTTTGCGACAATTATTTTAGCGCCAATTTTGGAAAAAGCTAGATGCTTACTCCAATATATTGGTCAGTTCATTTTGTTCTCTATATTTTATAAGTATAAATATATATATATATATATACGTTTGTAGCATCGCGTTTATATTAAATGCACATAACCAAAGAACACGCTTAAGAGTCTTCTCAAAGGTCGTATTATCCTCTCAAATATAGTTGAAGCGTCTCGAAAAATTTTACGGATTGTCCTTCCTCACCCAACCCTCCAGGGTTGCTACCAAATCAAGGAATTTAAGGAAAATCAGGGAATTCTATATTCAATTAGGGACAGTCAAGGAAAAGAAAAATTTTTCAGAAAAGTCAGAGAAAATCATGGAAATTTAAAGTTTTTAATTGTTTTGTTTTAAAGCCAGGACTTTCCGCATACTCAATCAAATATCCAGTCGAGTGTGAAAATTGCCAAATATTACATTTTTATTTATTATTCTATTTTGTGAAGTATTTATGAAGCGCAGCGCTGTGTTTTGTGAAACCAAAAATTTGAATGGCCAAAAAGTTCAAAGCTTTTGTCATATGCCACAAATACTAATTGAGGGTTATACAAATATCAGAGAAGTCAGTGAAAAAATGAAAAGAATTTTGCTGAAAATGTCAGGGAAAATCAGGGAATTTTTTCCTGACTTTCTAGTGGCAACCCTGTTCTCTCCCCTATGCCATGTTGAAGTAGGGAAAATGACGGTTATTTTTATTTTACTTTCAAAAATTGAATGGTAGATGAATATTCTTGCATGCAAATTAGACTTGCCCTTGGGGTGACAATAGAAGGGAAGGGGGAAATTGACAATTAACCACAGTTACTAGAGAGATAATGTAGCTGCTCTTGGGTTGTAGCACCGTGCCATAATTTTGTCTTATTTTACGCTGTTTATCTATTTCAAAATGACGTGACAGAGTTTTGGGATCTGAATTTTCCAACTTAAGAGATATATTCATAAGCGTAGGAGAGGGGCTGACAGGAGGGGCTGGAGCCCCTCTTAAGTGGGCAGAAATCCGCTATATTCGGGTAAATTCCTTGAATGAACAATAGGAAATTCAGGCAACTTTTCTGACAGCTCTTCACATCGCTTTACTCAGTCGGGCAGAAATGTCACAGCCCCCCCTAAATTTAAAGCCCTCCTACGCCTATGAATATATTGCTAACTACTTCAAGTATTCGTTAACATAGAAGTATCACAGCATACTAAGAATACTTACAACTACAGTTCACTATTTGTGCTACATGACATATCAAGTTATTTCATTTAGTTCAACCATCTGTTTCCAGAATGTTCCTTTTCTCATATATTCATATACATATCATTGATACCTGCATCATCCCATCTTAGAAGCTTTTTGACCGCAAAATTGTATTTTTATGGAGATTTTTTTAACCAAAATTCCATATCTATTTGCGTATCGTATTCATACTTTTTGTATATTACGTGTCAACCATAGACAATATCTTTTTGAAGATCTTTCGATAATGTTTTGTGTTAGTAATTTCTACGGGTTGTTTCATTACTTACAATTATCATATACAACTTTTTCTAGTTTAATGTAGCCCGTTGGCTTAGTCTTAGCTTTTTATTTGTGTTTAATGTAGATGTGGTAAAAGAATTGTAATTTTTAAATCATTTATCTATTTATGGAATTTTTAGGCTATATTTTTTGCATTGATTTTTCTAGAGGATGTGCAGTGGACATGGAGGTAGAACATCCTTTTAATATCGATATTTCGTCGGGCCTTGATAGGAAGTCCGTCATTAGTGGCCTAGAGATTTTTATGAGTAAAATCAATAGAAACTCATATTTATAAATTTTTCAAGATGATGTATGGGGCTTAATACCAATTCGATGTAAGCAGCCTCTCTTTCAGTACGGGATCTGGGTGCGAATTAGGGGTGAAAGAACTTTGCCAGCTATATCTTTCCAACAGTATTATGCGTGTGATGCAGAGTTCAGTATTCGAAATGTGGCAAAAGTTTCGCAGTTTTTTCAAGTTTTCCTATCTTTGCGTGATCTGATATCAAGAAATAGCTTTCTTAAAAGCTCTTGTATATGTTTTGCTCTTTCAGACTACCGACACAGCTGCATTTGCTTTGTGCACCGCTACGGTTATTGGCTTTTGCCTGTATTCTGTTTTTCTCATCGTAATTATAGATTTCGATACGATTGGCCAAAGTTCACTGAAACTTTCTCAGATGTCACCTGTGAATTTGATACTGGTAACTCCAGTCGGCAAAGTTTCCGTCTAGGTTTCTTTTCAGGCTTGTCATATCCAAGATTTTCGGAAGGATAAAGGTTTTTGAAAGTAGGCCTACCATCTACAAAATGCAATGAGCACACGATGTCACTTTGCCCTGGCGTCCACCTAGTATTCTTCTGCATTGTTCTATTTACTAGCCTTATCCATTCCTCTCGTTTGCATAAGTTTCTCTTGATGCTTTGAAAACTGAACAAACTAAACGGAAGTGAGCAAGGGCACTCCTTGCGCAAGGTGTGGTGCTCTTCATATATCTTTTATCTATCTTTTCCTAATACACAAGAAAGCCTGCTGTTGCTTTTTGTATTGTAGCTGTTCTCCCAAGAGTAATTGCACTGAGAAATAAACAGAGATTATTCCTTTGGTCGTTTGGGCAATCCTTTCAAAATTTCTCTTCCTAACCTTTCTTTTCAAAGTACCAAGCTAACAAGAGGCAAAGAGGCAAGAAGTGCCATTCACAAAAGCATTTAAATTTATAGAGGGACCCAAATGAAAAATAAAGCTCCTCAACTACAATCTTAAATAGTGTACATTTTTGAGACATGGGACGATCATATTCAATACAGGATCAAATAGTATGAAGGTCAAATATGTGATAAAACAAGGAAAGGAAAGGAGGAAAGTGGCAAGTTTCAATTGCCATATCAATCAATAGGAAGTATTTACCATAAGCTTTTGCACACTTGGGTGTCCGTTTTCTCCTGGTTTGGCATATTCTAGAAAGGTAGGTGCTGCATTTGCCTTCCGTGTGCATTTTATGGTAGATTGATACAACAAAACAGTAACCAAAGATAGTGTTTCTGACAGAATAGTATCCACAAGCAGAAAAAAGCCAGTGCTTTGTTTAAAAATTGTACTGGTGTATGCATGAAAAGTTTCAAAATGTTACAATTATTGTGGCATTGTATTGTCAATAGACTGAACTATCTGTAGCCTCTTTTTCTGTTTATGTGCAGCAACTTTTACATCATTGCAAAAGAGCATAATTGGGTGTGGTCATATGGGCATGGTCATAAAGCGCGAATGTCACAATTTTTTCTGGATCCGCCACTGCCTTTACTAAAGTGGCTTGATTTTGCTCATTTTGCACCTATTGCTCTAACCTTGTCTAAACTGCAAAACAAGTTACCAAGGGTGAAACCTGGGTAGAGTTACCCCCACATAGGATTTTGTAGTGTGGACTCAAACCTACCCTTGGTTCAACCCGGGTAGGCTTGCTTCAACACTACAAAAATCCTACATAATCCTATGTAAGGTAACTCTACCCAGGTTGAACCCAGGTTCACCCTGGGTAGCTTTTTGTAGTGTGTACAAGGCTTCTGTGGCTCATGCTAGATGTGACCCCTTAATGGAGGAGTGTTAAGTGGGAAACAACTTTTCTGAATGGGGGGGCAAAAATGATGTTTGCAGGGTACTAGAATCAAACGCGCAACTGGATGGAGTGCCCTGCAGGGGTAAAACCTACCTCTACAATCACTTTGGATGGGCTATAATCTTATTTTGTTTTAAACTTACAGGTTAATCATTTTGTTGCGGGAGGGGACAGAACTATGCAAAGTTTTTTTAATAGAGGGGCACTGCCCCGTGCCCCCTGCAGATATGTGCCTGACTAGAACTGCTTAAATAGCTCCAAGGAAAATGCTCTTCGCCTTCCGACAGGGGCTATAACTTTGGCTAAATATGAGACATCATTTTAAAAAATGATCGTACACTTTTGGGTGTACGATTTCAAACTAAGATTAACTGCTACACCGTTGTATGCAGATAGTAGTGCATACATGTGAATGTGAACAATGGATGGGGTGGATGTTGGAATCGTGTTGGGGCATGCCCCTCTGCTTCTGAAATCCCAGTAACCCTTCTTCTCGCCAAACAGACCTCTTAGAAGGCGCATTTTCATGTCCTCTGACAAATGACATATGCTCTTTTTGCCTACGTGAGGTGGTAACGAAAGTGAACTTGAGTTTATGTAAGTTTTTGCGTAGCATATATCCAGAATGTCGTTCGCTGGACTGAAAAAACAATTCAATAAAGCAAATCAGGTAACTCAGTGTTGTTTGTTACGTTACAGTCAGAACATAAGTGTGTTGTTCACTATTTCCCATCTTCATCGAATCAGCATAGGCCTATTCTGTCTATAGAATCTGTTAACTTATTTATTTTGAAACAAACAAAACTTTGTTATGGACAATGTGCCAGTGACTGAGCTATTCGGAGAGTTTTTCAAGTGACAGGTTGCTTGATCGATATTGCGCCTTTCACATTACCCCTAGTGCACTTGAATGAAAGTTGTTCGGGTTTGCATTGATTGTATCCGAAGCCCAGCTGAATGACAAGTCATAGCTGATTGTTCAGGATAAATTGTGTTTTACCTTGGATGCTAGTCAGAGCCAATTTCGAGGGTTAATTATATGATAAGGGACAATGCTTGATCACCACTTTATACCTAAGTATTTAGCACAATCCTTCTTCAAGAAATAGACTTTTAATCGTATTGGAAGTGTGCCAGGAGTTGACCTTCATTACCGAAAATTTGCTATTTACTCAACTTTTGAGACTTTAGATGTATGATTGTAAAAATTTGAATGATGTAACCTGTTATTTTATTTATAAAGAACCAGGAAATATAATTAGTATTTCATATTTGGCTTCCCTGTTTTCCTTTAATTGACCAATAGTGCTCAATGGCTCTTGACTTTATGGAAGTCATCGATTTTTATATTAGTAAGCGTGACGAACCTCCTCTTATTAGATATCTATTAGAAGTCTACATTTAGGCACGGTTTGTGGTGCTGTCTCCCCTTTACTCATAGAGCAGATGCCACTCTTGGTGTGCTAGTTGGTGACATCATATCACGCAATCTATTGTCTAACGGTGTAGCTGTAAATATGTAGACAGCTAGAAGTATTAAGACTTTTTGATATTCTTGAAGGCAAGATTGATTTATTAAAGACATCCTTCCTTCAACATTTGTTAATGAAATGCATGGGCTGTTATTCAATTAATAATTGATAGGCAGCATTATTTACATTCATACTTAAAGAATAACTTACTCAGCCACTAGAAAAATCTTTGAATGACTCAGTCGACCCCTGCTGTTGGATAGATCTGGCATTTTGCCAACATGACCTCTTTCAAATCTAATACTGACATTTGTATTTGAGAAATTATGGCCTTGACTCTGGTATCATTTCTTAATATTTAAAAGTCCATTAATCAAGACAACACAATACACAGCACTATACAAAACTATAGTTAGTATTCTACATAGAAACCATTATCCAATCTGCATGAACAATGAAATTTCTTAAAGCAAGAGTCTCCCATTAGTCCAAGAACTATAAAGAGGAGAGCCCCCTCAATTATATGTAATGATTTGCTCAATATCAGTGCGATTTCTAGCACATGCTTTCCAAAATTATAAAGAACATAGAATATGCTTTTTAAGATGCTTTTTAAATGAATATTTAGAAGGTGCTGGCATGCTATGCTTAGTTGTGTTTCTGCTAAAGGTGAAGCAGATTTAGTATTTTTATGTACTTCTAATCAAACCAGTATTCTTGTTCAGAAAGAAACTTTCTATGACTACAAGGCTGAAATTCATTAAAGCAGAAGATACAGAGTACATTTTTTGTGACCATTTTGCCATGTTATGTACAGTGTTTTCATGCCCCAAGTTGTGGCAGTTGAATTAAACTAAAAATTAGAAGAAAAAAGTCATGAAATGAAGTAGATAGATAGATTTTTTATAGTAGGGTAAATTAGATATATGTTGGTGTGCTGCTTACATGTTTCTAATGTGTGTGCACAAAATAAAACTGATTCATTTGTTATTAAACATATGCTGAATCTCAGCATTGATTTTAAAACAGTTATTTTTTAGATAACAAACTTCTTGCAGAAGTATAATAAACAGTCTCAAATTTGTATGTTCCCAGCATGTATATTTTCTCATACTTTGTACCTAATTTAATAAAATTAGAATAGAGTGTTAGGGCCTAAATCATAGTGAAAGCAATCACATGCCTTTCAAAAATATTTCTGTTTGCTGAAGATGGAGTATTTAGTAGATAATTTGAGTTTCAAATCAACTATATTTTATTTTTTTATGTTTATCCCATTTTTTTCATAGTATATGAGTGAAAAATTAGGAAATGTGAAAGGTTCACAACTTGAAGAGGATTTCATTGAGCTTGAAAAGGTAAGATATTGTTGCTTCTGTGTGATTCTGGGTTTTATGTTACTGAAGAAAGTAATTGTGTGTCATTTCTCAGTAAGGCTGATTTGATTATGCCATCATGAACTTAATTGATTATTTTATGGCATTGTGAATGATTTTGGATAATGATTGTACCTCAACACATTTTATCACTAACATTTTATTTTTGCTATATCTATCTGACACTTTTTGTAGAAGCTTAGGGTAGGCCATGATCATAGGCCATCCATGCTCAAACCTCTGGAAATGTTGTGTTTTGGTAATTTGCAATTAATTACTTTCTCTTAAAACTGTTTTGCTTTAAATCCAAAGAAATAGAATACAAGCAAAAATACTTTATGCATCTATTTAAAATCAAATAACTTCTTAGTAGGAAACAGACAGATGCATATGCCAGTAAGAATATTATGTCCTTCTAATTTGTCATTCATCATAAATGCAGAGAATACACTCTCCAAAAACATCAATCAAATACTCTTAATTTGCCATGCTTCATTACCTTTTTGCTCATGTTTATAAAGCACCCCTCAATTGGCATTCAAAAACAAAACATTGCTGCAACACCACCTTTGACTTTTTTAGAGACTGGAGCCCTATTTATTCCAAGCTATTATTTGAATATTCATTATTTTGAAAAAAATGGAAACTGGTTTATTATTATAAAAATTTTTGTGATCCAATAGAAAACCGATGCTTATAACCATTTGGTTGACCAGCTGCAACACCGAACAAAGGAATTTCTTCAACCTAATCCTGGTAATGCATGCTTATGCTAAATCATCCAATTTTGTTTTTTGTTATTTTTGTTGTTGTTTGAACCAACAATTCAACAAGTGCAACATATGCTTCAGATTTTTGTCAAAGTCTTCTACCTCATTTCCCTTGGACTGTTGACTTTGGATTAGGTGATGTAGCTGTGTAAGCTTAGTGATTTCACAAAAAAAGTGAACTCACCAGATGATTCAAATTTATGTATGCTCATTGATGCTTATTGTCAATTTCTGGTTTGTAGAATGGACAGACTTGACTGAAAGACTGATTAACTAATTAATTAGTACCTTTCTTTCTCATAGCTTCTTATTTTTGTAATCTTTAGTAGGATTATTTTTTACTTTGTGCATTAGTTGTTCTTTAATTGAAGACATTTTATATCCTTGCAGCTGCTAGAACAAAGTTGAACTTTCAAACAGCAGTTCTGAAAGCCAGAGGACAAGCCCGTGGTGAGAACATCAAGTACCAACAGCCAGAGAGTGTATTAAGTGAGACTATGGTAAAAGCTGGTGCAGAAATTGGAGATGAAACCCCATATGGTAAGTATTTCATATTATCAGGGAGCATTGCATAAATTAAATATTCCTGTTCATTTTGCTGCTGTATATTTGTATCATGAGTTTGTGATGTTCTATTAGCTTAATAACTGCATATGAAAATTATGTTTTGCTCTGTAGCTTTGTGTCTTGATTTTGTAAAGTTCTATTTCAGTTTTCATTTGTTTTGTGTGGGGTTTATTATTATTAAAAGTCATTATAGCTCACATTTATGTTGCAATTTGACATATAATATTGGTTACCTTAAATTTAGAAAACATCTATTTCTTTTTTAGATTTTTACTTTCTGAGTACCAGTGCTCAATTGATTTCTTTTTTTCTCTACAAGTCCAAACCAACATTGTGAATGCCTTGGCCAAAATGATCAAGGCATATCTAGAAAATATCAACTGTACTGAGGATACAAGCAATCTAACAATAATGATTTCATTCCTAGGAGCTTGTGTCTTACATGTTGGGCAGTCGTTCTCAACCTTGGCTGAAATAAAAGATGCTCTTGTATGTTTTGACTCATTTATTCACTAAAATGGTGCATTATACAACCCACAATTTTTGTTGCTTAGACACAAGTGGATCCCTTGGAGTGTCTATAAAGAACATAACCAAAGATTTTTGTATTGAATTTAAGTTTACATAAAAGAAATTTGGGGTTTTTTGAATAATTATATCCTTTTGATGATCCTTTGTTAAGATGCTTTTTATTTTTGTTGTAAACTGTGTGCAACTAGTTAATCATTTAATTATTCAATAAAATGTAAGGATTTCTAAAGTTTTATTGATTTTACAATGTACTTTTTATGAGTTATTTTCAAACATGTGTGCTCTTTGTATGTATGCTTTTACCATTTTTCTAGGAAATGAATGTTAAACAGAATTTCCTTGATCCTTTGGAACAGCTCCAAAATAAAGATTTAAAAGAAATAATGGTAAATTTATTGCATTAGTGGATACCCACATTGGTGCATTCCTCCATTTTCCAAAATCTAGGATGAATCAATGACTCACTTGTCATTAATTTCATGTCATGTATTATGGAGGAATTTTGAATATTATAATGCATAGAATGTATAGTTAATCTTCAAAATTGCACCACTGATGTATAATATTAGTTGAGAAAGTAGTTTTGACTGTTGTTTGTTAGACTTTCAATCATTCTGAAACACTACTATCATAAACATTTGCAAAAGCTATCTCTAACTGTTTTTGGTTGTTGTATATGTTTTTCTGTTGATTATATTAGCATCGCTTTAGTAGTATTTTCATTCCTTCTTTCATTGCTATTAGTCCATGACTATTAAAAATATGTAATCAATGGTGGTGTAGCATATTTTTCTGGGATGAAACTAGCATAATCATGGAATCCTATCAACAGGAGGGAACTAGGGGGACTATAACCCTCTGTCAAAACACGCAAGCCCTGGTTGAAAAGTGAATAACCCTGTCTTTGGAGTTATAGTAGCAGTTCTAATATCCTGCTAATGAGAAAATAGTCACCCATTGGTATAGTCAGCCCCCCTAGCCACACCTACCAATTGATGGTTGTTTAGTAGGCTCTTTTGTTTATTTGGATGTTGCTTTTTTTGTCATGAAGAAATCTACCTTAGAGCCAGTGATGTACAGATAAATTCAAATGGGTAATGAGGCATATCATAATTTATGCATTAACCATAATGGTCTTCATTAATGTATCCTTTTTCTTTTAAAGCCGCCTGCTGTAGCTTTTAGATTTAATCTGCAAGAACTATGCAAAATGATAATTGCATTATTGTTTTGTAGCATCACAGAAAAAAACTTTCTGGTCGTCGTCTTGATTATGATTATAAAAAGAAGAAAGGGGACAAGGGTAATTTGTTTGCTTTGCTTTTATGCTAAAGGAAGAATATTATTATGACTTTTTAGTTGTGCCATGCATAGAGAAACAGTTTATCCATTTGGTAATATTGCTTATCAATGATATATAATTAGTCTGGTTTTTTAAATGAAACAAGTGCTTGATTGGCTTGGTCTCATTTTAAAAGTATTTATTGGTTGATTAAAAATATGTATGAATATATTGTCTGCATTTCCATAGTTTGTCACTGTGTTACTTATTACAAATTTTAGTAACAAAAGAGGAATTGAGGACTGCTGAGGACAAATTTGATGAATCTAAAGAGCTTTGCTACAGTAGTATGATGAATTTAATGGACAGTGATGTAAGTTGCTCTTTGACATTATCAAACCAGCTTTCCTTCAGCATAGAGAATTGCCATACCTTTTGCCAGACAACCTCTTTTACTCAGCTATTTTTACATGTTTATAATTGCATTTGCATTCATATCTTGGTAAGCACAGCATTGCTAAAAACTTAATTATTAGCATGATTACTCTTAATATCCTCTCCAAAAAATACAGATAATATTTGCTAATGTCAAATCCAATCCAGGGCCAGTAATATGACAAATGACACACAACTACAGTAGCATTCATCATCAGATTTTCCCAGCACAACAGACCCCTAAGTATTAGAACATTTTGACTCTAGCTATAGTCATCATCAACTAGTGTAAAATATGGGGGAGATATAATGCATATACAGTGCTAAACAAAACAACAGCATGTAGTAGTTAAAAAATTATGTTTATGTATGTATTTGATAGATTCAATTGGTGGATGATATGACACCATATATTGGAAAGATATGCATACTCTTTTAATAAGAATACTTAATTGTTTGCTGAGTCTCAATATTCTTAAATATTTTTGGTTTTTAGCCTTGAATTATTCTTAAATTATTCTTATATAGATCAAAAGTGGAAGTACATCTGAAAATCAAAGAATTTTATTCAAATTTCTATTGATGTCTTACTTTATCATAAAGGAAAATAAAAGTGAAGAAGAATAACAAATATTGTATCAATAATGAAAATTTCATCTACAAGCAGTGCTGTAGCTCAAGTACACAAAACTTCTAAGTCAGGATGAAACTTGAGTCTTGCATTGTTCTTAAATTAATCTTGAATTTCAGTGATTCTGAGCCTGAATATTCTTATAAACTTTATTCTTATAATGAAAATTGTATGTGGCTATTTCCCAAAGCCTAATTGATATTCATCAGTTTTGTGTGAAACTGTTTATATTTTGTCAATTACAGGTGGAACACATTGGCCAAATGCATGCTTTTTGTAGTGCTCTCAAAGATTACTACAAACAGTGCTACGAAACTTGTGAAGACATGGTCTCTTTCCTCAGTGATCAGTATGTATTGAATTATCTTTACTGTTAGGCTACGTTTACACGAGTAGAAATAGATCGGATGTAAGTTGGATTTAGTCTACTTTTGACATGGACAGGCTTTGTCTTTACATAAGAGCACAAAAAAGATTGGATCTACAAGATCTCATGTAAACGCAAGTCATATCTGTACGAAAAATAAATTGGACGCAGTCTAGGTTCGATTCACTTTTGTTCGTGTAAAAGTAACCTACGTTAGTTTTTTAATCTCTATTTATAAAACAATGAAATTAGTTCTTATCAATATTTGTTTTGCACCAAAACAGTTTTCTTAAGATGTAAGCAGTTGGCTTAAACGTATTTTATTGCATGCCAGAAGCCAGCTCAAATCTTCCAACATTTTCCTGCGGGGTTTGTACGGTCAGGGAGAAAAGGGTCTTTTTCACTTAAGTCAGGAAGTCAGGGAAACTTGCAGTGGTCAGGGGAAAAAGTATTTTCATGCTGTAGGTCAAGGAAAAGATTCCATTTTTTTATCATAATGGGACTAATTGATTTTTCACTTCACATTCACAGTTTTGTCTTCTTCTAAGCTTTATATTTAACTTTGTAAGTTTATCTTTCAAAGGAAAATGCTGATTAATTTGGAAATTTACGTCCACTAGTCAGAAATATTGCAACACCATGCTAAAATAGCAGCTGTCAGCAGCTAGGGGCCAAGAAGTCACCCCTGACCTTGACCCCTCAGTTCAAAGGAAAAGGCTGTTTTTCCAGAAAAGGTCAGGGGAAAATATAGGTTTTCATGAAAAGAGTCTGGAAAAATTTGTGGTTTTTAGCCAAAAGCCTGCGGAATTTTTTCCAGAAGTCCGTATAAACCCTGTCATGGCAGCAGGGACTTGTAGTTTTCCTCATTTTTCTCCTGCTTGCTTGGATTTTCTATGTAGATTTCAACATGTGAAGCTAAAAGATTTATTTTGATGTTACAGAATGTCCGAAGCCGCTAGCCGTCCTAGAGCAGAGCGTAAGAATTTCAGTAGACCGCATGATGATGGTAGCAGTGACTCAGGAAGTGATAGGGTCAACTTCAGTACACCTCAAAGCATCTCTCCTCCACCGTCAGGCAGGCCCTCAATATCAAGACCTGTAATATCTGCCCCGCAGGCCAAGCCTCAAGTGAGGGCATTGTACGATTTTGACAAAGGTTAGTATGCTGTAGTATATTATTGTTCCTGGCAACCTGTGGGAGGTTTGCATCTATGTCTATGGACAGAATTACTTTACCTTTCGCTATAAATTGAGTACCTTGTTTATATCTTACTTAGGATAGCACCATGGCTTTCACTGTCCAGAAGCTGTTCAGGCAAATTTAATTACCTTTTTAGATCTTGTTTTGTTTCAATTTTAGAAAATGAAGGTGAGCTGAGCTTCAAGGAGAATGACATCATTTTTCTTACGCGTCAGATAGATGAGAATTGGTTTGAGGGTGAGCTTAATGGAGAGAGTGGCTTCTTTCCAATCAATTACGTCGAAGTGGTGGTCCCACTTTAGAATTGCAGCAACGATATGTAGAATTTGAAGGTGCTTTTTACACACATTTCTTTATCGTCTAGTCATTTATTTTTCTACCAGACCTACCTCCCCATAGTTATGTATTTGCTATTTTATGTATAAGAGCGTGTATACATATATGTATATATATAAATATATATATATATATATATATATATTTATATTTATATATATATATACATATAATTATATATACATATATATATATATACATATATGTATATATATATATTTATATATATATATATATATATATATATATATATATATATATATATATATATATATATATATATATATATATATATATATATATATATATATATATATATATATATATATATATATATATATATATATATATATATATATATATATATGTATATATATATATATATATATTCATACTCTACCATTATGAGACTTGAGTGGATACAGTTTTTAAAACATGGTTGATGCTTTTATGCTTTCGATGTATTCAAAAGTCAGCTAAGGACTGAAGTTTTAGGCTTTAATAACAGTTTGTAAACTCTCTTTTGTTTTCTGATCATTCTTTATTTGTAGGTCGCTAGATGGTAGATTTATTTTCACGCTATTAATTCTTTATTGCAAATAGAATTTTTAACGTGAGTTTCAAATACCGCTACCAAACATGTCAAAAAAATGCAAACATGCAAAGGTAAAAAATTCAGTAAAATCGCTTTGTAGTCATATTTTGATTATTTAGGATCTATCTGCTCCAAGCTGTCTATTGCTCGCTTAATCGTTGCAATTGGAAGACATTCTTTTAATCAGGTCGTTAACTTAGCTGATTCCTAAGACATCAATGCATTTCATTTCGTATTGGAGTAGGCCCTGTTTATATGGAGACGGACCAGCCCTCCTAGAATGTCTAGCCCCTTTTGCTAGCCCTCCTTTTAGTTCTACATATAAATAGGGCCTTCATTGATGCTTGGGAAATATTTTAAAACTTATTTCTACTTTTGTTATGTATATAGAATATAATTTATGTTAATTTGATATTATATCGAATGGGCCTTGCAATGTTCAGGACATGTAACCATGTTACTTTGTTAAAGCACTATGTTAATGTAGTAGATAGGATCTCTAATCGTTAGTGGTGAATTTCATTATCTGGCTTTTTGTTAATTTTGCTAATCATTTATGATATCGTATTATGCGTTATTAGCATTATCTTAGATAATTTTCATATTGTGCATGAGAAAGTATGTAATCCCTTGAGATTTCTTGCTGCTAACTTCATTTCTAGGACAATACTACTTTGATTTTTAAGCTACTTTGCTTGGTAGATTGTTGTCATACGAGATGAAGCCTATTTTGTTGAATCTGTTACCCAAGTAATCCAGCCTTGCTCATTTGAGGAGCAAGCTATCTGTTTTACTGTACCATTTCCCAAGCTTCTCAGTTCTCAGTTAGCAAATAGAGAACTCTTCATTGTACTGTTTTTGGTTAATAGCTGGACATTAGATGCTGTGTTAGAGAAGATAATTATTTTTATGACATTTTCGATAGTTAATCAGAATTTTCAAATATGAAATTGATGTCTGCTGTTATTTTTTCATTCTGTTTATGCTCCATCATTAAATTAGGAACATTTTCGTTCCAAATTCGTCAGTTTACTGTTCAATATTGCTGAATCATAGATAATAGACCCACGCATCTATTTCGAGTGTCAACGTGCCAAAGTTGAAGGTAATTTGTAGCATAAGAACGCCGTATTTTAACTATTCCCGTCTGATATTGAAATGTATGATTACCATCTTCATGCATTTTGTCTCCCAACTGACAGTTTCGTGTTGGTTAGTTAAATTACGTGAATTTACAGTAGTGTTTCTCACTAAGCACATTTGAATGCACTTGAGTTTTGTACAGGTCTGCAGTCCTTAGATGTTCATAAAGTTTCTCCCTTTCCATTGACCATAACTGTATCTGCAGGTTTTGCATTCATTTCTAAACGAACTCAATACTAATTGATGTTATGCAACCATATACTACACGATTTTTTCATAATTTCTTAACACACATTGAGGTGTCTCTTTTTGGTCCATATCCAAAGGCTATAGTTTTTGCTTTTCACATAGCCACTCATATCTCTTCTGAGATCCACTTCTGCAGTAACTTAGACTGCTCTGCATCTTTTGCTGCCCAAATTAAGGTTTCTATTATGACTATAGAGGTAAGGAGGCTATAATCTAGATTGTACGATTATAGGACAATCTGAAGAGGGCTTGATTTTAGTCCACACCCAAAGGCTACAATCTTTGCGAAACCATTTTCATCTCTACTCAGATCAGCGTATGCACTATGTTAAGCTGTTTTAATTATGTTGTGCACTAAATTACAGGTTTTGTAATGATTATAAAGACAATGCGATGTAATTTCTTAAATTTTGCAGTTATTTACCAATCTGAGAAATGCTTGATATTGTCCACATTCAAAGACCACATTCAATGTCCACATTCAAAGACTATAGTCTGCTTTTTCACAACACTACTCTTTTCTATTTTAAATTAGCAGTGTCCAATAATTTCAATTGTAATACACATTTTGCAGGCTAAATTAATGTCATTATTATACTTATACACCCTGGAAAATTATAAGCTACTGCATTTGGGAATTATTTAACAATATAAAACTCTTTAATTTAACTCCACATTCAAAGACTAGTGTTTGCTTTGTCACAGCACAACTTTTTCTCTTTTCGGATCAACTTCTCATATAAGTTCAACTGTTTCTCATATTTGGCATCCTAATTTAAAATCATTAATATAAGTATAGATCCAACAAGGCTATAATCTGTTAAATTTGACAATTATTTACCAATGTAAAAAGAGTTTGATTTTACTCCATATTCAAAGACTTTTGTCTTCGCTTCTTCAAGTCATCACTTTTTTCTCTTTTAGATCAACTTCTCCAATAAATTCACCTGTTTTTCAAAACAGATTATACTCCAAATTCAACGACTACAGTCTGCTTTTTCAAGGCATCATTGTTCTCTTTTTTAATGCAACTTTTCTAATATGTTCAACTGTTTTTCACATTCGATGACTTACCTAAAAGCTATTAATATAATTACAGATCCAAAAAGGCTATAATCTGTTAAATTTGAGAATTATTTACCAATTGAAAAAGTGCTTGAATTTACTCCAGATTGAAAGACTATAGTCTTTGGATTTTATCATGCCACTACTTCTTTCTTTTTTAAAGCAACTTCTCTAATATGTTCAACTGTTTTTCACATTCGATGACTTAAATAAAAGCTATTAATATAGTTATAGATCTAAAAGACTATAATCTGTTAAATTTGAGAATTATTTACCAATTGAAAAAGTGCTTGAATTTACTCCAGATTGAAAGACTATAGTCTTTGCCTTTTCATGCCACTACTTCTTTCTTTTTTAATGCAACTTTTCTAATATGTTCAACTGTTCTTCACATTTGACGGCCTAAATGATAGCTATTAATATAATTACAGATCCAAAAAGTCTATAATCTGTTAAATTTGAGAATTATTTACCAATTGAAAAAGTGCTTGAATTTACTCCAGACTGAAAGACTATAGTCTTTGCCTTTTCATGCCACTACTTCTTTCTTTTTTAATGCAACTTTTCTAATATGTTCAACTGTTCTTCACATTTGACGGCCTAAATGATAGCTATTAATATAATTATAGATCCAAAAAGTCTATAATCTGTTAAATTTGAGAATTATTTACCAATTGAAAAAGTGCTTGAATTTACTCCAGATTGAAAGACTATAGTCTTTGCCTTTTCATGCCACTACTTCTTTCTTTTTTAATGCAACTTTTCTAATATGTTCAACTGTTCTTCACATTTGACGGCCTAAATGATAGCTAGTAATATAATTATAGATCCAAAAAGTCTATAATCTGTTAAATTTGAGAATTATTTACCAATTGAAAAAGTGCTTGAATTTACTCCAGATTGAAAGACTATAGTCTTTGCCTTTTCATGCCACTACTTCTTTCTTTTTTAATGCAACTTTTCTAATATGTTCAATTGTTCTTCACATTTGACGGCCTAAATGATAGCTATTAATATAATTACAGATCCAAAAAGTCTATAATCTGTTAAATTTGAGAATTATTTACCAATTGAAAAAGTGCTTGAATTTACTCCAGATTGAAAGACTATAGTCTTTGCCTTTTCATGCCACTACTTCTTTCTTTTTTAATGCAACTTTTCTAACATGTTCAACTGTTCTTCACATTTGACGGCCTAAATGATAGCTATTAATATAATTATAGATCCAAAAAGTCTATAATCTGTTAAATTTGAGAATTATTTACCAATTGAAAAAGTGCTTGAATTTACTCCAGATTGAAAGACTATAGTCTGTGGATTTTATCATGCCACTACTTCTTTCTTTTTTAATGCAACTTTTCTAATATGTTCAACTGTTTTTCACATTCGATGACTTAAATAAAAGCTATTAATATAGTTATAGATCTAAAAGACTATAATCTGTTAAATTTGAGAATTATTTACCAATTGAAAAAGTGCTTGAATTTACTCCAGATTGAAAGACTATAGTCCGTGCTTTTTCACATCGTCGGGTTTCTCTCTTTCAGATTAACATGTGCAATGTGTTCAACTGTTTTATATATGTGGCGGCCTGAATTAAAGCTCTTAATATAATTATAGATCCAAGAAGGCTATAAGCTGTTAGATTTTTATTTACAAATGTAAAATTTGCTTGATGCTACTGCAAATCTAAAGTCTATAGTCTTTGGTCTTTGAAAACACTGCTCCTTTATCTTTTCAGATCTATTCCTGCTACAATTTCAATGGCGTTGCATTGTTCCTATCTCTCAACTCAAGACTTAAGAAAATTTATTTAAAGTGCAATGCTATAGCCTCCTATTTTTACAATAATTTAGGGAACAAGGAAGTTATACATTTTCAGGGTTTTTAATAAACCTAATGATTCTACATTGTTCTGATGAACAGAAGTTCAATTTCGACAGCTCCCCGTTATTATGAGAGATGTAAAGCTATGGCCTTACACTTTCAATTGAACTGCAGAGACATCCACCATTTGAACTGCAGAGGCGCATAACATTAACAATAATACGTCCTAAAGCATTGACATAGCTTCAAAAATGTCTATTAGCACTAACAATTAATGGCCATATCGCAAGCGATTTTATTGTTGGCTGTGGAAAATAGAGGTGGACATTTCGTGGCAAGATGAAATAATAAACTCAACAATGATTTTAGCGTATGATATAATAATTCTCATTGTTGTTTATAACTCTTTACATGAGGAACCTGCTCAATATTGATAAAATTTACTCAGACGTAACTAATACAAAACAGTTTGAGGTAGAATGAATAGAAAGCTGAGAAATGCAATCACAGTGAGTTTCCACCCTGTTAGCCTAAAAAATGGATAATTTTTTGGGTAATGGCTTATCCGTGACTGCTTACACTATTTTCTATATAATACAACTAGAAATTGTAATGTTTAAAAAAGAAAGAGAATTTAGTTATTTACAGAGGGTCTAGAGGTAATGGAGAGGTGATGAAGTTGGGGTAAAAATAAAAACTAGGAGCTGCCGATGAAAGTGTAAATATATCAGCAATCCTGAAAAGCATAACTGTTAATATAATTATGTTACTCTAAATGTGGAATGAGAAATTAGCATTCACTAAAAGAAAGTGACTGTGAAAAAGGTGTTTTTACAGATGCAAATGAGGGCTATATGCAATCAAATGTTGCTTGAAAATGTCAACTCGGTAGCGAAGATCTGGCACTGAAAATTGATTGTCAATAATATACAAATATACAAATAAGCTAATAAGCTATCCAGCTTTCACAATATAAATAAATATGGTTAACTTAAGCCAAACTTGATGATTCCCATCAAGTGATTAAATCATCAATTGATCAAATCAAGTGATCACCTCAAATGATAGAGTCAAGTGATCACATCATTCAAATTTCATTTAAATTCGTGATCAGACAAAGAAGCAGCAAGATGAAGATCCGGCAGTGGCAGATGAAAATCACTTTTCCCAACTAAGAAGTACGTCACAACTGTCCCTTTACCCTGAAAAAGTGGAAAATTTCATTATAAAATACTTAAAATAATGATTTCAATTGAATTTTGATTATGGACTACATACTTTTTTATAAGAATAAAGTTTATAAGAATATTCAGGCTCAGAATCGCTGAAATTAAAGAATAATTTAAGAATAATGCAAGGCTCATGTTTCATCCAGACTTTGAATTTTTGTGTATTTGAGTTACAGTACTGCTAGTAGATTGGCTTTTTCACTATCGATATAATATTTGTTATTCTGCTCCAGATTTAATGTGCATTATGATGAAGTAAGAAAAGTGTGTATTGGCTATAAAGATTCAAAGATGTTCAAAGATTGAAAAGTTTTTGCTCAAAGTTAGGCTCAAATGTTTGCAAAGAGTTTGGATTGGGTCCGTTGGCTTATGATCATAGGTGGACCTCTTGTTGATGATTAAAATTGACTACATAGCATCCACAAAAATGAACTAATTGAAAGAAGGCTTTGAAACTCCGTTTATAACAAGTTGTACTTCCAATTAAAATCTTATGCTCAAGAGGGCTTCTAACAGAGCCTCTTAGCCACTCAAGAGGGCCTCCTAGCCTCTCAAGAGAGCCTCCTAGCCACTCAAAAGAACCTCCTAGTCACTCAACAGAACCTCCTAGCCACTCAAAAGAACCTCCTACCCACTCAACAGAACCTCCTACTCACTCAAAAGAACCTCCTACCCACTCAAGAGGGCCTCCTAGCTATCCAAGAGAGCTTCCTACCCAGTCAAATACGCAAAGGTCGATGGCTCATGAAGTTTATATATGGGGAAATAGCAAAGCAAAACGTTTTAAATCTCATTTGAGGAACTTTTATAGTGCAAAGAAATGATTACAAAATATTTGTACCTTCATTGTGACTGGGCCTCGTTCTTTAAGATGATATCCGCCAAGATCATCGAGAACTTCCTTGCAATTTGGGCTGACATGAATGCGCAATGCTAAGCCGCTTGATTCCATACGTGATGCATAATTAACTGTATCACCAAATAAACAATAGCGAGGCATAGTAAGTCCGACTACACCGGCAACACAACTACCTGTTACGAAAGAATTTTTGAATACATGGAATATCTTTAGGAAGATTAGAAAGAGAAGGTTAAAGAGGGCGAAAAGAATTGGGCTTGGAAAGGAGGCAGAAGAGTTGGGAAGGAGAGACTGGCATCAGCAAAGTCAAATTTTCCACTTATTCCGCCTATACTTTCCTTTATACTAGGAGAGGGTCTTCCAATTAAATAGGAAAGTAGAAAAATCTTAGTGTAGTATTAATCCTTCTGATAATAAAGTAGTAAGCAAATAGTATTTAGAAGAGAGTATCTGAAGAACACAAGGGTTTGCATGGACACATGTTAACTTAAGGAGTTAAGGAGGATGCAGTATTTTTATAATTAAGGAGTTACCTGTGTGTATGCCAATGCGCAATTGCAGTTGATAGCCTGATTTATGACGTACTTTGAATGACGTCATCGAATGTAGCAAATGAAGCGCCATGGTCGCAATTTCTCCCGCATGGTTCTTTCCGTTTCTTTTCGGTAACCCCGAAACTACCATATAAGCATCTCCAATGGTCTCAACCTAGTGCATGAAAAGGCTTATTTATAACCTTGGCTGTTAGCTGAATACACGTTTTTTTATAAGAAAAAAGTTTATAAGAAAATGAGGTTCAAATCGTCAAAATCTTAAGAAGATCTTAAGAAAATCACGAGGCTCTACTTCCAAAATTAAGTATCTATATTGGCCAAAAATTGATATTTCGTCGTCATTGCTTTCAAAATGTTAAAGATGAATTGAAATTCAAGTATACAATATTGATAACAAAAGTGTAAACCATTTTAGTCAGTTTATTTCAGAAAAAGTTAAGGAAAATTTAAGAAAATCTCAGGCTCAATTTCGGGAAAAGTGAAGACAATTGAGGCTCAGGCAAAATGACGGTTTTCTTATAAAAAACGTGTAGGTAGAAAGTTAAAACAATTGATTTGCATTAGATTGAAATCAATTCTAATAAAAAATGCAATTTTACCAAGATGCACCAACAAGAAGCATTAACATGGAGCACTCTTAAGGATGAGGCTCCCAAGCAGAGGAACTACCACCAAAGAGGCCCCTCTTGATTGATTTTGAATAATTTTCAACTAACTAAAAATTGTTTGAAATGGGTAGTTTATGGGTAGTGTGCAGGTAGCACTGCACTTAACTAGTAGATGAAATGCAATTGCATAGTGTCTGAAGCACTCATCTCTTCAGATCCACTCTTCAGACGGTTGATAGTTCAAGGCACACCAAAAGTCCTCGCTTTTGCTCACTCAGCAGCAATTGGTGAGCTGGTAGCAGCACTGAGGAGACAGAGGTAGCAATGAAAGGAACCAATCATTCTATCTTACTTTCCGCAGGTTCAGGATAAATGCTTTCTCTGAAAGATGTTTTCATTTGTATAGAGATATGTGGTCTTCCTTTTTACCATAATAAACGCGTGGACCCTCTCTTTTCCACATTATAGGTTAACAATTTATGTGATTGCAGAACCACTCGATTTTCTGATGGGCCAATTAATTAGTTAAATATTTAATTTACATACTATTAATTTCACTAAATGGTAGAATGAACGATCAAGGAAATAACAATATGAAAGAACGGGTAATATCATATGCCTTGCTTTGATTATCATCACACTTTTTCAACGCTTTGTTAGGCTGCAAGATTTACAGGCCAGTAACTTACCTAGTGTTTACTTCTGAGGAAGATCAATGATTTGAGGCTGTTCACCTTTTACATACAAATCTATATCTGTATTAATAAAGCATTTTATATCTCTGTACTGTTCGTCACACAGAACATTGTTGCAACCTAAAACCATTCCTTAAATATGTTTCACTCAGCAATAAAATTAAATAAAAATTTAGCAGAAAACTTACCTTGTATACATCGAAATTTTGAATGATCTTATCAAAGTTACTATATAAATCATTGAGCAATTGAACAACTTGCATTGGAGAACTATCTGCTGCTAAAGAGGTAAATCCAACAATATCACTGAAGAAAATTGTCACTTGAGCAAAGTGTTCAGCTGGTACTGGCTTGCCAACTTTGAGATCATTTGCAACCGATCTGAAAATGACTAAGTCAGTCAATAAACGATTACAAGCCGGATTGCTTGATCAGGATAGTTCTTTTTCAAATAGTACACATGAAATTACATCTTCAAAGACAACCCAATTAACCCTTTGTCTCTTGCTATCTTCTCTCCAAAAGTGAAAGCTACTTAAATGTCATTGCAACAGTAGTATAGAGCTTATTCAAGCCTATGTAATGCTTTCAGCAACACCTACATTCACGCACTTTAGCCTGATATTTGTTGTAATGAAGCATCAAATCGAAAAGACTCTTACGGTGGTAGCATCTTCTCAAGCAGTCTGTCTGTTTTCATTTTCTCTTCTTCAAGCTGTCGAGTTCTTTCCCTTACGATATCTTCCAAACGATTTGTATACTTCTCCATCATCTGATCAACTAGATTCGTAGAGTTTCTAATGAAAAATTAGAGCAAAATGATACACGAATTTCGAATTGATAATAGACACGAAATTGAAAAACAATTATTCAGTTAATGCATGTCTAAGCTGTATCCACGCAGAAATTGAAGAAGTCAAAATACTGACAATATGTCTCCAACTTCCTAGCACTACGAGCTAATCTGGAAGTACCGATGTCAAGAAATTTCCGATATACTATCTTCAATATAAACATAACTATCTGATTCAGTCTGCTCTGCAGGCTATCTATATTTTCTCTTTGTTGATAATGTACTGCAGGCAACAAAATACCCTTGCACGTTAGTGAATTTCTGTATAAATGATACAATTATGGCTGTAGTATTATCTACAACTATGAGGTGAGTAAAATTAGGTCAGTTATATATACAAAGGTGCTTCTATTCAGAAAGAAAAGATTACTTGGGCCCTAGAGCTCTGAGACTCTTGAAGACATCTTTGAATGCTGGCCGTTGATCTTCAAATTCATCCCAGCATTTGACCATCAGTTTGATGTATTCCGTTGGTACATTGCAATCAATTGGCAAAGCAGGTCGAAATGAAGGGAGGGCTCTTAGTTTCACTTTTGAAATGATTTCTAAAAGAAACATAAATAAATTTTACGAAACTTCGTCTAAAATGGAATACCAAAGAATGATTGACAGACAAAATTTTAAAAAGCCAGAGTTTGCAGTAGATTTTGGATAGCAGAGTTACGATATGGGCTAGGGAATGAGAAATGGTTAGAAGAATAGTCAATGAATGCTTGAAATATCTGCTACTTCCTTCAAATGTAACAAAAAATCAAAGTTCATATCACCTTGTGGAGAGAGGCAGCTTTCTTCGTATGGATCAGTCCTTGAAGCGATTTCCTTCAGGATGATTCCGTAACTGTAGACATCAGCAGCCTTGGTCAACGGTTTTTTGCAATTCTCAGACAGAAACTCTGGAGCTGTCCATATCAAAGCTGTAAAAGACATCGAAATTTTGTTAATTGTATCAGCTAGCATTCACAAATCCTAGCAAAATGGAAACCACATCTGCCAGCTCAGAGAGCAAGATCTTTTTGAAGGACTCTAACTTACTTGTGAAAAAGGGTAGCTAACCTAAGAAATGGCACAATGGGCAGAAGGACAACATAAAATTGAACTGAATTGAAGGCATAGATGCAGACTTCAATTATAAGAGAAGATATCCATGGTCCATTAAGAACACAGTCACATGTAATCTCAGAGAAAAGATTTCAATGAGAGCAAAATATGTTGGTTTACTACTAAATGGAAAGTGTTACGACAACTGAATAAAACCATCCTACCTTTCAAATCTGCATAGTCATCGTTATCTTCTTTACTAGTCCTCTCAAGAAGGTTTTGATAGCCAAAATCACTGACTTTAACAACCCATCTACTATCAATCATGCAGTTAGATGATTTCAGATTTCCATGAACCCCAAACAACTTATGAATTTCTACCATCGCCTAGAAGGAATAGGACACAACATTACTATCTACTGCATAAAGATCTGTAGGATGTAAAGATCCTGCAAGTCATTCTGCAGGAACGACGTAGGAACTACAAGTGTAACAACAGTGGTGATTTCTAAAATTTTAATAGGGGGGAGGTCTCTAGATACAGCCATGCCCACATGTGGGAGTGGCCTAATTGCAACCATACAGATATTTTCACAGATACAGTTATGATAACTTAGTTTGATAATGATATATTAAAATCAACAACAAGGTGTACCATGTAGCTGTGCAAATTCATTATTGCATTGCAAAACACTTTGGAAGCAAGGTCAATATACGTTGAAAAACAAAGCCGACACTAGAATATGGGGGCTGAGCCCCCCAAAAAGACCAATAATTTTAACAAGGAGCTTCGTCCCCCCTGACCCCCTAGAATTATCTCTGTGCAGCAATCAAATGATCTCACCTTCGCAATGTCTGCTGCAAATGAAAACTGAAACATCCAATCGATACAGTTGTCATCATTTTGAACCACATCCTTCAAGAGAATACTTATTAAAGTCAGGTTGATAAATTTCAGACCTATTTAATTGACAATTTCCTTAATGTATTGAAGATTTCAATATGTATGGAAATTATTACCAAAGTTTCTCATAAGCAATAAACTTGTTAAGCGCTTTTCTAATTTCGAAACATGTCTTGAAAATAAAATCTGTCGTTTTATTTGTCAAATGCTTATCAAGTATGGAAAATAGATTGATTGATCAATGCCTCTCTTCTTTTTAACGCCGCCTTTTACAAAACACCAACAGAAAAAAAATATTCTATGCTTTTCATATTTCTTTTATGCAGGATATTTGTAAAGGGCGTTAACCTTCTAGTTATATAGCAAATGTCTCCCTCTCGTGACGCCACGACTGAAAACCATATGAATATTTTGTATTGACTAATCCATTCTTGGATTGAATACAACAAGAATTACATGCATAAAAATTTCACCTGCAAACTTCCTTTGCTGCAATGTTGCCATAGGATCCACAGCTCACCACTGTATAGGCCGGAACCGAAAAACACATTAATATTTGTGTGATGTAGCTCTTTTATCTGCAAACAGGACGAAACATTTAATAAATGATTCGTCAAAAATAACTTTGATAGGTCAGAATTTGGTGGTGGGTATTCTGACTCCTAGATGTTGTGAAAATCATGGTGATCATTTCAAAATGTCCATGAATACGGTCAAAATTTTATGTAGATTATCTCTTCTACGCTCAAAAATGAAATCTTTCAAAAAGTGGAACTTGCGACATAATTATTGCCTGAATTGTCTGCAGACTCTGTAGCTTTATTGTAGATTCCTTGTCTCCTGTTTTCAATGATATCTCACGAAAAGGTCTGAACAAGCCTTGAAATAACGCCAATTGCGCAAAACTTTCAGTTGACGAAAAGTAAACGATCAAATATACAATCATGCAGAAGGTTGGATTATCAAACCTTTTTCAATTCCATTAAATTTTCTTTTGTAAATAAGGATTGGTATGATGAAAGGCACTTGAATTTCTTGATGTAGACTCTGGCAGATTTATAAATGCTTACTGACTGGATATTTGTAGAGTATTCCTCTGAGGCTATGCTCGATTTTGAAAAAAGGTTCTGTTGAAACGAAAAAGTAAATTTTGGAATTAATGGGGGGATGAGAGAGGGAGAGAGAAAACATTCGAGAAAAGGACGAGAGAGAGATATAGCCTCTTGAAGGAAAAAGCATGGTAATTCCTCTGAATTCAATGTAAACAATTTTTGATCATTTGAAAGTGGACTACTCATCATTAATCATTAATCGTATCAAGATAACTGAAAAACTTACAGATCTGAAGGAGACTTTACTAGAAACAACACTCTGACTTTTGTTGAAGGTTATTTGACTACAATCAACTACTAACTCTTTCTCCAGCATCCCCTTTTCGTATTTTCGCTTTCTAAGCAAAGTTGAATGAAATTTTAGTAAATTATATACTGAGAAAGACATGTTGGTAAATGCAGTTGCTCTTTGCATAACACAGAGGCATTAAAAATTTTAACAAGTAGGCTGATAGTAGTGATGGAGAGGTAATGAAGACAATGAAAAATGAAAAGCTAATTGAAGTGATAATAGCGATGGTGGCCAATGATGCTGGTGATGATGATGATGATGATAATGATGATGAAAAAGATAATGAAAGGTGTTTCTCATAGTACACACACACGACGGAGCCATATATAAAGATAACCAAACAAGCACATGCTTGCGCACAGGGGGGAGGGGTTGAAACTCTCTGAAAATGTATTCGCACGAAAAAATGAAAGGGCCAGTAATGCCACTAATGTTGATAATGATATGTTGATAATGCCAATGATAAAGGTGATGATGGTGATAGTGATGATAATGATTTGATGACGAAATTCTTGCTTTTGTTGTTCATGGATATGATGAAAATGATTGTAATGATCACAAACCTTGATTGATGATTCGTTTTCAAATCTATCATTAACCATTTTCTACTTACACCAGCTAATTTTCAGGATAACTAAATGACTATACAAAGTCACCAAATCTTGCAAAGAAGCTATGTAAAATGAACACTTCTTATTAAAGTCACTTACTTGTAAGAAAAATACAATAATGCAGAAATAAGGAAGACAGCAAACGGTGCGGCTATTGCAGCATACACGTATGAAGTTGTTGATTGCTCTGAAACAAATTAACGTTTTTTGTTCATGTTCATGTCCTGATTTGTTTAACCTTAGATCAATGGTTTTCAACCTTTTTGGTGGAGAGGAACCCCAAGGATGTATTCCAGTGGATCGTGGAACCCCTGTTCACATATCTGCACAGGAGAGTTAAAATAAACTGGCGGAGCCCCTGGAGTGTGCTGGGGGAACCCTAGGGTTCCGGGGGGCCCCGATTGAAAACTACTTCCTTGGATTCTACCTACTATTCCTAAAAGAAAGCTACAATCGGAGATTTACGATTTGAATAATACAGCTGATTTAGTATCAGAACTTTTCTATAGTCCAAGTGATTTATAATGAGCTTTAAAACTAGATCAACTGCTACTGTTTGGATGCCTAAATGTAGTATTTAAACAGCAAGTAGTTGTAGTTGTAGCTCCTAATACTAAACTGATTGGGTGATCTCCACTATCTCCGAAGCTGTTCACAAGATATGAGCATTCCACATTTTGCCATGACTATGCATTTAGCAGCCAATTTACGGGTGCATATTCAAAGAAAGTCTGTAAACACTACCTTTTGGACATAGTTCTCCACTAAATCCACAGACAGGAATGTCTCTTGGTGGTACAGTTGTGCCTCCAGGAAATATAAACTTTCCATTTAAAAGGGAAGACGAGTTTGCATCAGGGTCTAGATACTGCATAGCAATGAACTTGCTATTCTGTACGTTGTCGACTATAAACAGAGGGACACGATCTCCGTTGCCATCGAAAGTGACTTTCCCTGTTATTCCTTCAGAAGCAAGTATAAAAATGCTTAAAAATAGATTGCCTCAAAACGCATCATCAACATAAAGCCAATTTGGCATGCTATATAAAACTTCGCAAGCGGAAAATATAAATAAATATAGGATAACAACCATTTCATCCAATAATACATTAGGCACAAAGATTTACTATCTAAATGTAAGGAAATATGGAGAAATTATACACAGATTGACTGATAAAACGAATGTCACTTGTGGCACATGACCATTAAGCATTAAGGATCAATTTGCTAGGAATTTCTGCAAACTTCTTTGTTTGACTTCGCTTATGTCTTATGTAAACTTGACATAATTAAGATATTTGGCTGAGGCTATGTCGTCTAGAGATATTGGAATAAGCGACTTGAGCAGCAGATTGAATTCCTGAGGACCTTGGGATCAGGCCTGTGTTTTAGGGGTGGCAAAATTGTCCTGGAGGATTCACGTGGTACAAAATCTGAGAGCTAAATCTTTGTTTATGTTATTACAATGAATTGGATAGCGTGTCTAAAGAAAAAGGTTGAACTTTCTAATATCTCACAAAGACTAAGGTGAGCTGAATCAAAATTTCAGGAGATCTCTCCTTATGTAAAGCAACAGTAAAAGTATAGCAAAAAATTTCCCAGAGGTGGTAAAAAGCTGGTACCCTGTTGCGACCACATGCCACCCGACGGCTACGGGCCTACTGGGGATGAGGTCTTATCACTGGTAGCGAAAAGGGAGATGCACTATCTAAAACCGTGACGAACAGTTCTTTAAATCCAATGTCTCTTTCTCACGTTCTGACTGTCACCTGGTCAAGTAGCAAGATGTATTGGAAAACTTAAGTTACCTGTAAATGTCGTTTTAAACATCAGTTTGGTTAGTGAAGAGCTATCATTCCATTTGTTCCCATTTGCCAAGGAAGCATTTAGTGCATGCGCATAGAGCAGTACTGCGTCATATAAATATGCTGCTGACGACAATACCTTCAAAATAAGAAACAAGATTTAAGTAGATAAAGCAAAAAATAATTTGTGAAAAAACCACGAAAGGTGCAACAGTATTTCCTATAATTACAACCAACTTGTTCGAAGCCCTAAATTTTGCTTCGCCAAGCTTTATCTCGAAATGCTACACCAGTTGTAATAATTTTGAGGTGCTGTAGAAAGGATTTACTCTAATCTCAAGTGTGGTGTATTTTAGTATCTCATAGTAGTTTTTTCGATAAGGAGAACATTCAGGTAGAAGTATATATGTCTACTGCAATAATACTTACTGATGCTGTTTGATTTATGTTGAACGGAGGCAAGGCCATTCTTCGAACAACTTCACTATTGAAGTAAGCGAACTCGTTGCTTTTCATGTTCACCTTAAAAACTTTGATGCTTATGACACCATTGAGAACATTAGCAATAGGCCTGTATCCAATCGTCCATTGCTCTTTGTCCCATTTGCTTGACAATTCCAAGTCAATGGCGATCAGTGCATACTCCCCATTGTGCATTCCGAGCTTTTTTGCAGCCAACGTTAGCCTCGTTGCATCTCGACTGTAGCATACTAAAAGTATGACTAGAAAAGTGGAACAGAAAATGATTATGCCAATTATTTCTGGAGCTGAAAGCATGGATCGGCTAGTGTCAGAGATCTAGATGGAAGATATAGAAAGAGCGAAAGGAAAGAAAGTTAAATGTATTTCACTTGTATCTTGAGCATGGTAGTGAAACTTACTGTACAGGTATGCAACTCCACAGGGTAGATTTCTGTCCAAAAGAGTACTGCTTGCCTCTCAGGCTCTCCTGGAAGAAGGTAGGAGAGAAACCTGCTCCCAGCCCCCCATCCTAGGCGTTCTTGTCCTATCTAATATTGCACAAATCGCTCTCTTACCAAATTCTAATTTAAAGCTAATCCACCATGTTAGATGTTGCAAATAAACAGAATAGAATACGTTATAGGCTTTTGGAGAGATAGGCGTTGTTAGAGAGGGTAAACTTTCTTGGTTGTGTCCTATATTCTGTCTAGCGGGCATCCGTAGTTGTTGCAAAATACGTTGCAGATAACGTTTAAGACAAAAACACAGCTTACTTCTACAAAATTGTTTTAATTTGCTCATGACATCAATTTCGTTGTAGTTCTCTTCATAAAATCTTTCAATTCTATCAATTGAAATATTCCTTTTTGCAAAGACCGAGGCTATTTCTTTTGTAAGTGGTGTAAACACAGAGTCTATATCCTCTGCCAAACATCCATGCTTCCAACTAAAACTATCCATCAATGCTGCCAACGCGAGCGATGTCGACTCTTTGCTTCCTCGAGCGAATGGCTTTGTTCTGAAAAAGTTTGGGTACAGTCTAGTGTTGGACAAGGTTGTTGTTGAACATCCATACGACACCATAGGAATATTGTATGACGCTGCTACGATTCCTGAGTGGATGCAAGACCTTGAGCACGCGGGGCCTACGAACACATGTACATTTTGGCGCATGAGATTGACGGTAGCTGCAACACCACCAGATTCTGAGCAAACTGTGTCATGAAACAAGAAATCAAGAGTGTTCTCAGGCAGCAAAGTTGTGTTTTGGTTGACATAATCTACAGCTATTGAGACTGCAGAAGCGAACCTTGGTGCTCTGTCCCAAGAACCGGTAAATGGAGCGAGTAAACCAACTGTTATTTTTGTTTTTGACGTGCTCGGGTAGAAGGATGTTACAAGGCATGCCAAAACTAGATATTGATGCTGTACACTCATTTTGCTATTATCTCCTGGTAGAAAGAAAATGATTCTTAGGTAGGGAAGTTGTGGTGCCTAGAAACGGTGAACAAATATTTGCACAAATAAATAAACATATATAATATTTCGTTAAGTATTACAAGTGCAAATCTCACTAAAAAGGCAATCTGTACTTGGCTGGTTTACACAAAAAACAATAATAAACATAATGATAATGATAAAAAAGAGCTATAGTTTATACAACGTTGTTTCAGTAAGAGAGGAGTTCTGGGTCAGTCCATGGTTTGTTTCTCATGCAGAAAATGTAATCCGTGGTGCGTATGATGGTGGTCATTTTCATATAAATATATGCATACATATAATATTTGGTGAAGAGACGGGTGAGAAAATGCTTTTACACCTTCTACTCGAAGTGGTATACAGGATAATTGGCAGCTGGATAGAGGCGAAACAGAGACACTGAGGCCCTTTAGGAGTTTAATACGATTGTACCCCCATCTTAGTTTGCCTTCTAAATAGTGCAAAACACTTATCTCTTGAAAATCTCAGGGGGGGGTAACTTCAAGACCTCAAACGCTTGGGGGCCCTTAGGATTTGTCCTAGCTCACCTACGTCGGTTACGTCACTGGAGCTCACCTGGATATTCCAAACTAAACATAGGACTTATCCAACTCAGAGTGAGTGAAGCTAACTTCATACTTACGCTGCTATCTGTTACTGAGATCAATTGAATTGATGATTAGATTGCGCGTTGAACCGCATTTGAGAAAAGTTCAATGAAATATTCAAACTACATTGAATTACGTGGTTAGTACACGATACAAGCTCAGTATGTTGACGTTTCAACTTTAATAAAAAAACACAGCCAACAACCAAATATCTTTTCAACATAACACAACCAAAAAACACAACCAACAATCTCTTCAACATAACAACTTGCGATGAAGTCTTATGCTTAATAGCAAATTATCTATGTTCAAAGGAGAGGATCTTATGGGAGACATTCAAAGCTCTACTGTGTTTAACTATAGTTCCATTGAAATTATGATAATTTATTCTAAAACATGCAAATCAAAGAATCTATGCTGGTTTCCATTCACTGAGTAGCCTACTTCAAAACTTCTCAGCATTCGATCAAGCTTGCATTCATGTCAAGTGACTATCACTAGATAGTATGGCTATTTATTCTAAAAAGTACAGTAAGTTTGTATATCTAGTCTTTAATCTGATCCAAGAAACGAAATCACTAAATTGTGACATGAACAAATATCTGATGTCCAAAGAGCAAATTCTTTCTTTAAATATCAGAGAGAACTAATTCTTAATCAATTAATGTAAATAGGTGTAAGTATATGATGCAAAACTGCTGTTAAACAGTCTTTTTTTACAGTGCATTCAGGGATATTGTCCTTAGCTAGTTAGATTTTGCTGAATAGTGCACTATTAAACCTGTTACGCATACCGTGCATCCTGCCATGCTACTCTGAAGTTTTCCTCCGTTCTTCAGGTTGAAAGGCAAATCTCAGAAGCAGCTATACAAATTCTCAAAGCATGTTAACCTAATCACTTTGAAACAAGTTTATGCTGTTAATTCATTCTTTCAATAACTTACTTGTCCATGCATTCATTCAATGATAGTGTCTTTGCAGAGAACACATAACAGAACTCTTGATTGCAAGCAACCAAACGAAAAACTTTCGTTTACCAATAAATTGAAAATCATTTCAATGCGTCACTTCACCTGCTTAAAGCTCACATACCTGGATCTCAATGCTTGCGTGGGCAACATATCGAAAGCTGATAGTCCAGTTTCATGAAGAAAGGGAAATGTGAAGATAAGGGAATACGACGAGCAAACGATAAAGGCTTGTGGCCACAGAAATTGCTGTTGACTTGGACCACACAACAATGAACTCGGTAGAGTTACTTAAAACAAAAGAACACCATTTGTGCAAGAACAATTCTAACTTCCCATGGAGCTAAAAGAAGTTTGAAAGCATTGTCTAATGACCTTCGCTGAGGTATACAAAAACTGCTGGGAAACACCACACTCCACAGTACACGTGAGTAAATGAGTGAGTAAGGGAGTTAGTTAGTACAGTATAAGTAGTGTTTGTAGGAATTTGTGAGTCTCTCAATGTTACCATGAATCTCATCAGCTTTACGTCTACAGATATCTTACCCCCTCCCCCCACCCGTCTTTGTTGGTTTAATAGACTAGAACTTAACACTTTTCAATGATAAGGCATCGTTTAGTGCCAATAAAGGAAGAGGGGATCTAAAGTAAGCAGGTTGTTGTGCACTTTCAGCATTTACCAAGAGATACTAAACACCTAATATTTCATTCCTGCTAGTCATAAGACCACGATCCACTATAGCAAATCAAAATGAGGAGGTGTGGTTTCTAATATGAAATGTAACTGGTGCCTAAGACACTGAAATATAGCGATGCAATTAGCACATAAAAACGTGCACAATTCCAACTAGTACAACGGCTTACAATCATATGGATATGATTGTCTTGTTATGCAACGCAAAATGTGACGTATTGGGTGTAGTTTCTTGTACACTTGGCGCAGCTTCTATACAAGAAACTATCTGCATTGCTTGACTTCTTAAGAATGCAGTCGGAGAAACACGAAGTAACTTCATATATGTGAGAGTTCGCTTATGTGTGAGTTAGTGTGTTGTGCGCACGCATATTTGTCGAATGCAATGCTCCCAAAATTACAAGCTTCAAATTCAATGACGTCACCGATATAGGTTAATCATTCATTTCATTATTTTAAATGTTTAAAGAGAGTGACCCTTCAGCAATCACTGATTTGCAAGGGGCACTATATTGTTGATAAAATACAACATAAACTAGCTACTAAAGTACAAAATTACAAGGTTGGGTTAGGACAACTCCTAATGGCCCCAAGGTTTTGAAGTCATGAAGCGCCCCCTCGTAGGTTCTTAATAGAGAAATTTTTGTCCTATTTGGAGAGAAAAGTGACATGTGGCCTCGACCTTTTTCAATTCCTAAGGGCCCCGACCGTTTCTGCAACGCTACACTCTTTTCTTTTTATAAGAATACCTAATTTTTTTCTGAGCCTCAATATTCTCAAAAATGTTCGGTTTTGAGCCTCAGATTATTCTTAAATTATTCTTAAATTTTTCTACTCAAAACAAGGTGTAAATTCACCTTAAGATCAAAGAACCATATTAAATCATTTTTGATGTGTTGATTCACCATAAATTTCAACGAATTTTAAAACATATAGATATATATAGCGTCAAAGTGGCAAATGTTTTGTTTTGGGAGGAAACTCTTAATTAAATTTGATTCGTTTAACAAAATATTTTAGTTTTGATGAAGGTTGAGCCTGGCAATATTCTTGAATTATTCTTAAATTTTAGCAATTTTGAGCCTCAATATTCTTATAGACTTTATTCTTATAAAAAAAAAGAGTGTACTGTTCAAGTCATCAATAAGAGTGCCATTAAACAATATTTTATAAGAACTTTGTTGATATAATGAGAGCAAAATATGCCGTAAGATTTCAAAACTAAGTGTCAGGTCTTGAGCAAGTTATAGAGCAAGGTAATTTAAGAAAATGTAAATATGATAAAAGGGCTTTTTCAAACTTGTCATAAATTTTTTCTGTGGCTATCGCAGAGGATAAAAACAAAATCAGGACTATTTTAACGAGCTTTGCTAAATCGACAGAATGGCATTTAACCGCACTTGCTGTTGTTTCATTTATGTTACTGTCAAAGTCGTTAACTTTTTTCAATTACAAGATTTTTCTATAAGAAACATGAAGCCGAAATTAGCCAAAAATTAAGCAACATTAAAGACACATAGGCAGACTGAGTTTCAACTAATAACTCGCAAAAACTCCTACTTTTGCAAATAAATTTTTGATCAAACTAGCAAGAAAAATAGAGTGAACATCCACTACATGCCCCACAAAATCTGAGCATCTGTTTCATTAATCACAATAGCTTAATCTGGGTCGTTATTGTCATTGGAAGTCTTAAGAATTTAAAAAACTTTTAAGAAACAGTAATGGCTGGATTTGACGAAATGTTAAGAAACACCCCGGCTGAAGCCAGAGAGTTTCTCTT
The DNA here is from genome assembly GCA_900291935.2 of Cassiopea xamachana. Classification (NCBI taxonomy): domain Eukaryota; kingdom Metazoa; phylum Cnidaria; class Scyphozoa; order Rhizostomeae; family Cassiopeidae; genus Cassiopea; species Cassiopea xamachana. The sequence goes on along the minus strand of OLMO02000294.1, from coordinate 3,352,875 downwards.
TTTACAAAAAAACACTTATAAGCAAAGGAGGGAGCAGCTTTTTATCTTTTCTAGAGACATGCATAGTTTGGGTTACATGCACAACATATTTATAGGCTATACATCAGTGGTTTTCAACCTTTTTAGTGGAGCGGAACCCCAAGGATGTATTCCAGTGGCTCGTGGAACCCCTGTTCACATATCTGCACAGGAGAGTAAAGATAGACTGTCGATCGTAGCATTTTTATAACTTCAAGCGGAAACCATGGACTGTGCTGGCGGTACCCTAGGGTTCCGGGGAACCCAGGTTGAAAACTATGCTATGCATGCTAGCGGAGCGCATCTTTACGTGTCATTTATTGGATGAGTAATTACAACTCTGGGTGCTGGTTTTCTAACCCCTTCTATTTATGTAAAGGTCTCCTCATAACCCACTAAAATAAGTACAAGATTTCATACAGCAATGTTTGAAAATTCTCCACAAAGTTCCATACCACTAATTGTCCTTTGAAAGGTTTTCATACCCTCTCAAATGGTGACCCATCCCGATTTCCAGAGTTGCAAATGACAGACCCCTAATCATATCGAATGCATAGAATTAACCAAGAGCTACGGTACCAACAAGTGGAACAATACTAGTAATACAAACACATATTTAATATAATATGTGAAGTATATAAAACAGCAACCTGTTGAGTTAAGACCCAGCACAGTTAAGTAGCTATGAACTTAGTATATTCCAGCATTTCAATTTCTGAATCCACTACTAATTGAATCATTCAATCTAATGACAATACCATATAGCTTGATATATTCATGGATGGCAAAATCCAATGAATTGATACATTAATTCTCTCTGATTATCACCCATAGTAACTTAGTACTATATGCATTTTCAAACACATAAAAATTCGCTCACCTGCCAACTTCGAACACAGCAGTCACTGTGTTATCATGAATGTTCCGTGTCTGCAAGAGATAGACAGTTTCTAAACTACAAGCTGACAAGCAACCAAACGTCCTATTCTGGACTTGCGAAAAGTAGCAACACCCTAGCAAAGCTATGTCAACAAATAGATGAAGTCAAAAGTAAGAAAGGACTAAAGGTTACGGGTTTTAGTGGCCGGGTTAAGCTCTTTGTGTAATCGTAAATATGGAACCACAATTTTGAATCAACATTTAACTTAATGATAAAGCCATTTCACAACAATCCGTTCTACTGTTAGATATGCAGGCAATATATGTACAGGCAGGTATAAAGGAGGCCGTTGTTAAGTTGGAGAGGTAGTAAACATTGGGAGGAATAAAAAGAGTTTCGTTAGCTATCACACTACTAGTGTTTCAAATGAAAAATTGATGCTAAAGCGATATAACTGGCTATAGGATGTGAACCCACTGTGCTGCTAAATATCTGAGAAAAAATTGGATAATCGCAGTTAAGTCGTACATCGCAACATACGAGAGACATTGATAATGATGTAGGAACTGAATAAATGATTTGCTCTGCTGACTTAAATAACATATTGACCACTTACTCACTCACTCACTCACTCACTCACTCACTCACTCACTCACTCACTCACTCACTCACTCACTCACTCACTCACTCACTCACTCACTCACTCACTCACTCACTCATTCATCCACTATCTCACTGCTAACTTTTACACTCATTGATGAACGCACATATTCCTCCCTCTAGCGCTCACTCAAACGTTACACCTCCTAGTCTCACTCCTAAATTGAAGGATGACGCTAAACGCTAGATCTCTTTAGTTTCCAAGGATGTGGAAACCAAATTTTCAAGAATAGAAGCCTCCCACAGGACACAAATTTTATGTTATGGCAAAAGTTATGCGACGTCATAATTTCTTTCGAAATTCCTGTCTACTATTTGAGAGAACTAGTTTTTCTTCAGCTTCAAATACGTTGAATTGGAAAACGTAATTTAATGCAGAAGTTCATATGTATTTCAAATAGCTTCCGATGCTTATAGCCATGCATTGTTTCTTAATTACAGCTCAAATAATAGAATGGCTAATAATTTCAAAAATTATTGAATTCGATAGAGTATGCAGTGATTTCCAGCGTCAAATTTTAAATAGCTATTTACGCTTGTAAAGGCCTATCAAACCAAGACATTCAAACATCACGAAACATCAGTAGGTGATGGAGACCACTTATGAGGTAATTAGAAAGAAACCACGTATTTACCTTTTGTTTGACATTCATTGAACCATCTCATGCAACTGTTTGAAGGTGACTGAACTCTTCGCATTCACCATCTGCTACATATAGCTGTCATCTGTACTCTCCTGCGCATAAGCTAAGATGAAAGCATTGAAACAATCATCAGGCCAATAAGGAGCTATTCTACAGAAAGCGTAATTTAATATTTACAGTTTGAAACACTGTCGATCCTATATGATAGTGCTTGATGAATTCTGTGTAAAGCGGCAAATTAATCAAGGATTTACCAACTGGTGATAGTAAATTGCTTTCAGTTAGTTCATGCAATAACTATGATGAACTATAATCTTTCATATTAGAATTAAATGAAGGATTTTGGCTATAACTAGATTTGTGCAGAATGGCTTTGATGACCTTGGTTTCTACCTATGTATTCTCTACCTTCAATTTTCCATTGCAAGAACTTTGGTTGCCAGTAAATTGAAATCCATATGTAGTACTTGTCTGCATCACAAAACCTTTCTTTCATCAAAAAGCTCCAATGAGTTAAAAGAGAAGATTATATATGGATATTTCCTGTAGCTGGTAAGTTGATGGTGACACCCTTCAGTTACTGAATACTCTGCGACCAATAACTCAACTGAAAGCTGACATGAGTATTTCTATTGCCAACTAGTCAACAGCTGAAGCTACTGGAAGTTATAAAAATCAGTAAAGCACTTGAAGTACTAACATGTACCTATGGTATCAAGTTGTTGGTGAAAATACATCAACTGTGCTAGGCCACAGCAAGAAAGGCGAGGGATAAGAACATATAACAAAGAGCCAAACAATAACGTAGAAAATGAAATTAAGTATCTTTATAGTTACAACGAAAGTTGTTATTGATGACCAAAAGCCAAATAACATGTTATATATTAACGTGTGAAGTGTGGTAATTAAGAAAATTAATAAATTACAATAGACAAAAGGTGATTTACTACAAATGACATGTTGGGCAACTAATGACGTAGGCCACTAAGGAAATAAGACAAAGGAATAAGGAAGATGAGGTCTCTCTGGTCAATTTAAATGGTGAAGGATAATAGTGACGTACACTTTGCAAGGAAAATAATACTTTTACTAAAAAGGTACAGCCTTTAAATCTGCATACCTTCTTTAAAAGTGAGTAAATCTTCATCCTTCTACTATTAAATTCAAGTAAAGATACCATCTGAAACAGGTAGATACTCCGCATAAATCCTTTTTTCTCAAAGCATGTTTGATTTAAATCTAAACAACAGAAAACCCGTCATTTCTGTAAGGATTATGATCGTAATCAGTTCCATACAATCGGAAAGTAAAATTTATAGCTCGTTACTACCCGTGGACTGAGCCTAAGCTGATGGTAAATAATAACGCACTTCAGGTGAAGCATACAGCTACCAGCAATGCAAATGTTTATAGATAGAGGACAAAACAATTATTATTAATAAAAAATTTATAACGTAAACTCAGGTTGGGTACATTATTTGCTCATGAAAGAGCGAATCATTGTTGACGATAATGAAATATCAGTCGGCGTTTATCGACGGAAAATCAATAGCTTATTGCAAGGCAAGGAGACTTTCTGTTATTTGCCACAAATAACGGTGACTTTACTATTGCAGCGATCTTTTCCACAATGTTGAACACAAATCTATGGCTGAATAGAAGTTAAGCAGCACAGTTAGATTGTATCTGAGAAATGGAAAACTAATTACACAAACATATATGACGTCATACCTTCAAGTATGGGCGTTGACGGAAATTGCGTCACACCTAAACAAGGATAGTATGTGATCGATGAGATTCGATTGAGTTGGGGGGATGTGGAGAAAGTTCTGTGCCTAGTGGAGAGGAGACCATCGCACTTGTGCTACAAGCAAGGAACAACTTGGAAATTAAACAGAAAAACATCACTCAGAAAAGATAAAAGAAGCCAAAATAGCAAGACATCTCTTCCAACATGAAATTTCGTTTATCCACAAGTGTAGCAACAACGTTGCTATATTGTCAAGAATACCTTGAAGCTCAAGGCTGACTTTCCCCAACACAAATCTAGTGCTTGCCAGCAAAAACTCAATTGGATAAAGCTATTTTTTATCTTGGCTTGTTATTACAAGTTTACCGGTGGGCTCTTTAAGAACATTTGCGTAATCCGAAAAGACTAAACTTTTGCACATATTTACTTATCGGTCTTTATCTGTTTTAAGCTGGCAGCTACGAAGGAACAAATACCCGAAGAAGATTGTGTTGGATGCATGGTTGCATCCGTCAAAACGTAACCTCCAATGTACGAGAATAAATTTCCAGAGTCTGAAATGTAGAATGATGAGGGAAAACAAACAATTACAGAGAGCCATAACTTATAGCTTCAACTACTCCCAAAACTTAAAAAACAATTGACTGGTCCTAAGAGGTTCTCGAGTTTGTTCATAATCGTCCAATATGTAGTGGTAGGCCTAATCTTGATTTGGAAAAGAAAAAGGAACGCAGAACATGATACAAAGGGTTCATATAAGCTGAGCAGGTAGGCGAATAGAAATTTAGGGCCCTTTATTTTGACGATACTAGGTGTGGAGCACTCTGACATCTGTAAGCAAGTTAGAATGGGATAACTTGCCAGTTGGTATAAAGCAGCACAAAGGAAATCATACTACTTGTATAAGCTCAGGCTTTACACAGTTCAAAATTACATACCATTAATTGCAGTCGCAGCAGATGAAAGACGAAATATCGATATAATGAGATAGGATGATTTCCATCAAATAAGATAACTACAGTTATATTAAAACATATACAATTTGAAGTTTGAACTTCAATATTAACACTTTTAGTAGAGTCACGAGATCCGAGACAACTACGGTTGATATCACGGGTACAAACCCAAACGCTTACAGGTCTATTCAAATAACAAGATAAAAAGTTTAGTTGTTGCAAAATGGTGGGCAGTGATAGGAAAATTATGGAGTTTCCACCAAGCAGAAATTATTTGGTTACTACCCACTATGCATAGCTAATGCATGTTTTATACAGGGTGGTACTGATGGGGAGGGGTAACACCAACGGGTATTGTAGGACCACCGAATACTTAAAACTATTAGGGAACCAAAATGGTACTTGCACAAAGCCAACATGGAGCACTAGGAGCCATGGATACATATCTTTTTTGATGTTTCAAAAAAGTAAGTTGTGTCTTCATACACGTCTGAGGCCATTCACACGAGTGTACAATCTCATATAAAGCAACCGAATTGTCCACAAAACACTTAGTAAATGATAATAAAATGAGAATAATAGCATTTGCTGTATCGTCTAGGGAAGCAGACTTTAAAGAGAGCAATTCGATACCTCTTCCTAAAACTCTCTCTCTCTCAATTCCTCTAACTATTTTTCTCTCTCCCTATGAACTAGGAAACAAACAAACTGGGTTGAAGAATCTAATCATATAATCACAGACGTCTTTAAAAATTACTACAGCATGCTATATATTTGTAACAACTTTCACTAAAAGAAAATAAAACAACTGAACTAAATACTATGCACACTAAAACAGAATGTCAAACATGTTGAAATGCTTCTTTCCAAACAAATCACTCTGTAGCCATTAGCCAACGCAGAACTACCACTTGGCAACGTTCGAAAAGTGAACCCAAAACCATATTTTTTGGGCTAACAGCAATAGTCTTATTGACAAATTGGCACTTTCAAATGACTGTAGGTAAAACAATGGAAAGATACAGATATACTGCGTTCGTTTTGAATCTAAAAAAACAAGCGCTTGTCTGGTCTCGGGCATCTTCAGCGCGTTTCTAGGTTATCGAAATCATTTCCCATTTGCTATTAATAGTATTTTTGGGAAATGGCTGACAGTAGGTACACTCATAATCGTGAATGTCTATTTAAGGTTTAAACGAATTACTAAAACTTTGAGCTGAAGCTACGAATCTATAAAACATAGAAGATATTTTTCTTCATAGATACAAAGAATAATAGTTCCAAAGGAAGTAGATTGTGTGAACATCCATTCTTCCAACAGAACAAGGGAGTATCCTTGTCATAGAGAGAATGTTGAATCCACATCTGTGGCCAAAGTATCGTGGCCAACATACTGTTTATACTGATCACACAAGCAGATTGCAGATGGTATTGAAGACAGTAAATGGCATATACTAAGGTAACAGTAACGACAGGCCTCATTTAAAAGAATGTTCCTCGATAGAGGCTGCCAGCCGTAAATCGGGTAGGGACTTGTCGTAGCCAACTTTGCCTTTGAGAAAATACGTGGTGATTGTTCCTTTACCCTACAAACAGGAAAGAGAGTAACTGAAATCTTGCAATCAAATGGAAGCCTTGATTGGATATTCATTCAAATATTTAGTATTGCTCGAAATTGCAATGTTGCCTAGTTTAAATACGATATTCTTGATTTCAAGGAATTCGGAGAAACGAAAGGTGTCACTACAATAATGCAGTCTTCTCAATTATTTTTCTAAAGCCCTCCCCATGGTAAGAGAAATATTCCCCACCCCCCTCATTCGCAATAAATAAGATCACTATCTATAAGAATTGTATAAATATGTTCTGTTCCATAGGGTCACAGGCGCCCCCTAGAATCCCATTGTGCCCCCCTTTAGGGGGCGTGCCCCCACTACCATAATACAAATGAATAAATACCTTCATTGTAACTGGGCCTCGTTCTACTAGGTTATAGCCTCCAAGCTGGTCTAAGACCTCTTTGCATTCTGGGCTAACATGGACCCTCAATGCAAGACCGCTTGATTCCATACGCGAGGCGTAATTTACAGTATCACCAAACAAGCAATAGCGAGGCATTTTTAAACCAACTACACCAGCCACAGCCGGTCCTAAAAAGTAGAAATAACGAAATACTGAAATTTCAAATGAAAAATAGAAATTGCATTTCAAAAAGAAATTAAACCAATATATCGAGAGTGGTACAACCACAGCAGGGAAAATGCCTCCGACCATGAAAATTGCTGCCAAAACCCCCCAAGTATCACAGATTTTCGTCAAAATGGCGCATGTAGTGGGAGGTCTAAAAGTGACTTAATTCTACTACCAGGCTTTGAGATGTGGCTCCGACTGGCGTTCGTGCAATTTTTTCCAGCCCCTGGTGCAACTGCCTTAACAAATAAACTTTTTTCAAGATATCGACTACTCCTTTTATAATTGATTTTTTCTCTTACCTGTATGAATACCGATTCTCAACTGCAGATTCAGCTCAGGAAAATGGCGGACTTTGAATGACTTGATACAATGAAGCAGATCTAAGGACATCGTAGCTATCTCTCCAGCATGTTTGATGCCATTTCGTTGTGGAATACCAGATACAACCATGTACGCATCTCCAATTGTTTCCACCTGTAAAAAGCAGATAATTCTCAGATGCACTGGCTTAAGTGAAACTTCATAAATGTTGAAGAAAATACGGCCAAAAAGAAAAAAACTTATGGAATTAAGAAGCCAGGGGGAAACAAGAAAATAAAATGGCTCTTCTTTCATAGGTTGGGGAACTTATGGAGGTTCAAATACTTCCTCATTCACAAGCTTGAAAACAAACTTCCCAATATTGCTGTAATTATAGTACCCAATGTCAAAATCTGATAAATGCCTTAAGCCGAACAAAATTCTTTACTGGCTCTATTTCAAAAATATTCCTAAAATTTATCGTGTAGCTTCTCAGACTTACTGCAATGAATGGCAAGTTCTAGGGGCTGCAGACTTCACAGTTGCCGGGAGAGCAACTGAGCCACTTATGAAAGCGGTAGATAGTCAAAGGAAAATATTATAACACCCACAAGCAAAGATTCAATTTATCAACAATGAATTTCAGAGGATTTAAACTGATAAATATAAAATATTGAAATGTTTCATGCAGTTCCATGAGATCTTTCTCATGAGATGCACGTTGCAGAGGGAGATAAAGCCATCTTACTGTTGGTCTTTCGGAAAAGGTTCTCTCACATTTATTAATTTTGAAAATTCTAAGGGCCTACCTTGTAAACATCATGAACATCTAAAACTCGATCGAAGCACGTGTACAGGTCATTTAATAAATCAACCACCTGAAATACAATGAAGTGTCGTCAAATATTTAACAACAGGAGTAGGAGGCTTTGAAATTTAGGGGGGCTGGAAACTCTACTTCCGAAAGAAAGAAGAGGGCTAGGAAGCAGGGAGAAAATGTGCTATTGCCCTTCAAGAAAACCCGAATGAATTGGATTTCTCTCTAATTGGGGAAGGGAGAACTGCAAGGCCCCTGTCACCCCATGTCTTACTCTTATTTAAATGCTATAGATAATGGATTGGGCTATAAGCATACTAGTACCTCTAAAACGTCCAACTGCGTTTCTGCTTAGATCAGTCACAAAAATTTACCTGATATCCTCTGATAATAACTAATATTCGAAAGATCATATAAAAATAAATTTTTACGAGCATAGCTACAGACAGCTGCAATGGACAATGTAAGTATTGTTATGAATAACTGACGTTTCTTTGATACATAGTACAATTGTAATAAACAGGTTTTTATCCCTTTTATGAAATTATAAATAGTCTAAATAATGTCCCCAATTAGTATCATTGCAAAAGTTGTATAATACATTAATACAGTTATATTACTAGTAGCAATAATACCTGCATGGGTGTACTTCTTGACGCCAAGCTCGTGAAGCCAACAATATCACTGAAAAATATGGTTACTGACTCGAAACTCTCAGCTGTAACGGCATGTCCTTGCTTCAGCTGCTCTGCTATGGATCTGCAAAATAAGTTGGAAATTACAAGCTGCATTCTAGGGCCTAGTTGACACTACAGTGAAAACATGCATCAACAATCGAACAAGGTGCATGCGACTCAAAATAATCTCTCATATATTGAGAAAATATGACAAAATTGCAAAAAAGAAATTACAAAGCAATAAAAGAAAGTTACAAAAATTAAATAAAAAGTCCCAAAAATTACAAAAAAGACAAAGATTTCGTACACGATTCTAAGGGTGGTGCAAACTTTATATATATATATATATATATATATATATATATATATATATATATATATATTCCAGTTAGGTTAGTTTTCAGGTTAATGGAAACACTGAAGTATATTGCTCTGCCTATCGCATTGAGCACTCTGAATTTACAATTCTTTTGGATTGTTAATATATAAATATATATATATACACATTATATATATATATATATATATATATATATATATATATATATATATATATATATATATATATATATATATATATATATATATATATATATATATATATATGCAAATGCAGCTGAAAATTCTCCAAATACTACGAACACTAACACTTTACAAGACGATAGTGCAGGGAGCATAAAAATACATTGCAACCCTGCAATTAAATGGAACCTTCGTAACAATCAACACATAGGAAAATTCATTATGAAACCAGAAGGGTCGCAATTTGCCTCCTGTTTCATTTTGCCCCAAACTACCTTATAGGTCTATCAAAGGCATGCCATAAAAACATCTGGAAAGTAGTCAGGTTAATGGACACATTGTAGTAAGTAGCATAGGCGTCAAATCTCTATGCTTCTCGATGCTTTTCGAACAAATTTTAGCAACGCTATTGGTGGCAGGAATCCTTCGATGGTGATTCCTTTGCTAGCCAATCAAGATTTGACGCCTATGCTGTAGTAAATGCAAGAAATCAAGTGGCAGGAAATTGGAGTCTTTATACTTTCTTCATGGGATTAGGCCGACCATTTTCGAATTAGCAACAATACGAACATAAAATTCAATGACAGAAAAATATAGCAAGTATCATGTGTCTCCTATGCTCCACGTGTAAAGCGTTTTGCGTAGTGCGGTTGAAAAAAGCAACAGCTTGGGAATAAAATTTAATCATAACTTGTGCCCTATGTTACATCGACAGATATTTTCCTATGACTGAGCAAAGATGTATTGTTTAAATAGATGCATGACACATTGACTAAGTCTGAAATCATGCACCAGATACTGGACATGCAGTATGGAATAGCTAGCTAAGAAGAGACCTCTACTGTCACAGAGTCGATCCCTCTTCACAACACACAAAACCTAATTATAGATGCAAATCTTGAGAGGTATGGCATACTTTGGAAGCATCTTGTATAGTAACTCATCAGTCTTCTGCTTTTCTGCAGCAAGTTGCTGAGTTCTTTCCTCTACCAACTCTTCCAAATTATTTGCATATTTCTCCAGCATTCCTACCATATTGTCAACCAAATTTCCTTGCCTGCCATGAGAAAATATAGATTTGAACATTAAAGATTGACTTGCACATAGAACTAGACAAAACTCTTGACGTTGAGTTTCAAATTAAATGACATGTCCCTTCAAATAATATCAGCAAAATCTCTCAGTCGGAAGAATGAAAGCTACGACAAATACACTGCAAAAATTACAATTAGATTTTATTTCAAAGACCAGGAAGACGAAAAAAACTCTGACATGCAATTTATTTAAACGGGGAACAATTTCGCAATACAAACAAAAGAACAAAGATAATAAATGAAAAGATCAACCAAGAGTTTAAGACTAAGAAAGAGAGAATTTCTGATGAATCAATGAAGCCTAGGGAAAAATTGTGAACCACATTACAAATACTTATATGCAGTGTGTTGCCTGACAAAATTCAGATGGCAATGACAGTGGTTTATAGCTGTGCACTCTATTTAAAATATTCAATGCTCAGACTTGCCAAGAATCTAGGAAAGAGCCCAACGTTTACGGCTACTGAGAAAAAGCTCAGTAACAGGAGAAAATTCTAAGCACCTGCCCATGGACTAAGTATACTAACTGAGGTAAGGATTGAAAAGGAGACGTAAACTTTGAAATAAAAACTAACAACCGACAGAAAATTAGTCTGTACTACTGGTTTTTTTATAAGAAACCTCGATCAAGGCCTAATACTAAAAGTCCCCTAATTTTTGACCACATTTTAGTTCAAAAAGCTTCTTAAAAGTATCTTAATTTAGCGAACTAAAATTTTGTGAAAGCAAACGCTGAACGTGAATGTAGTAAACTATTTGCCCTATAGCAAACGAAATTCGTTAGTGTGAGTTGAATTCGAAAGCATATTCACACTGTCTTGGTACAGCCATACGTTGAACCAAGTAACTACTTTCTTAGCTCATTCCTTGTAGTTCTAAAAGTTCCTTAAATGTTAGGCCGTCTAGTACTAGCGCTAGGTTGCAGTGTTCACCTTGGCTGTCGTAGATGGAACTCGCCGACAAGATGTTCTTTCCATCTATGGTAGCCACAGGAGATGTAAATTTAGTTCTTAGTTTGTTTGATAGAAAAAATTACGTTGCTTATAAAGTGATTTTCTTGTACAAAAAGTGTACATGATTTCAAAAGGCAACGCACTGTACAAGCAAAGAAGTTTAGTACGAACGCCATCTTTCTTCTATCATTGATTCTAAAATGACATTTCAACAGAACTAACCTCCCTCCGTGAATCTGCCTAAGCTTGGCTTTTACGGCCTCAAATGTAGGCCTTTGAAGAGGATTTTCGTCCCAGCAAGATTGCATTAATTTCAAATATCTCATATCGCAATCATCGTCGGCAACATTTGGACGCACAGGCGGCGTCTTTGATTCACTCACCAATTGAACAACAGCTGCAAAAAAGATTAATAATTAGGGAAAATGTAGCTCATTGTACACTAATGCGTTTAGAGCTCAAATTGGTGCTAATGACTTTAAATCTAGAAGTGGCGTGCCGAAAGACTTTTTAGTGGGGGTGTAGCAACAAAAATTCACCGACAGGCTACTAAATGTCCCAGAATTACCGACAAACGCTGATCGATTACCGACAAACGATGATCGATTACCGACAAACGATGATCGATTAACGACAGGCGATGATCACAAAACAAACATTTAGCAACAAGCTGTAGAATCACCGACGGTTTCGGCAAAAGTTGGGTGGGGTGTGAAAACCCCACACTCCCTACTTCAGCACACCCCTGGTTAGAAGCATTCTTCTAACTAGAACCTGTAGATGCCACAAGGGAAATATGAGACAATGGAAATGGATGCATCAAAAAAGTAACCTCTAGGATCCATTTGGAGCTCTGCATACGGATCCTCTCTTGTCAAGATTTCTGCCAATATGATACCATAGCTGTAAACATCACCAGGTTTTGTCTTTCTTTCCGAGCGAGCAAGTAATTCTGGAGCGGCCCAAAGTAGTTCTAAAAACAAACATGCATTACTATCTAAAGCACTTTGAAGAATGAAGATCGTTTTCAGGAATTAATCAACGCCTATTTCTAAATGCCATTTTTAAAAACATTTGTCGTATCTTTCGAAAACATCATTGAAAATGAGAACATGGAGCACAACATAACTAGCAATTTTAACACATATGAGAAACGTTACTATCTGTCACGATATTTACATGGAACAAAACATAATACAAAGCCAACGCATGAAAATTGACGATTGCGAAACCAAAAAGCCAGCACATTCTATCGGAGAATACACCATCAACTGATAAAATATGACATATAATTCATCTCTGCAGGTACACTCAGTAAATGCACATTTGTGTGTCAAAATAGATGTTCATCAAGGTTCTATTCTTAAATAACCACTCAAAATACTATCACAAACGGTACTAAGTCACTACATGTGGACGCTATACAGGGAGAATGAAATACTAGTTGTCTTCCTGATATACCATACTACATCAAATTGAAGGAGATCTTCCTTCACTGCTGTTATCCAAGTTCATAGAGTTTAGATTGACTTCGAGCTGTTTGCTAGCCAATTGGATCGATGTCATTTTAGATATAGCCAACAGCTTAAAATATGTCTACACCTGGATTCTAACCTATTCACACATAAAGCCTCAAGATCTGACTTAATTACAATGAAATTACAGATTGGATCTATCGTCCTACGGAACTAGCTTATACTAATCCATAATTTTCGATTCTTCCAGAATGCAATTAAAAAGTAACGCAAAGTCTAGCCAACAGTTAACGTACTTCTGTACTGCTGATACTCCGAGCAGTCTTCTTTGGCATTTGCTTTGAATTTGTCCAGACCATAGTCAGTGATTTTGCAAACCCATCTGTTATCAATGACGCAATTGCTTGATGTCAGTCTGCCATGAGCACCAATAGGACTTCTATGTAGCTCAACCATACCCTATTTTGAGCAAAACACCGTACGTTTAAGGAGAAAAATTTAAATAATGTAATGGGGATAGTGAAAAGATAGGGAAATAAAAGGGAAGGAAAGAGATTAATTTAGACCAAAAAAGGAGATAAACCAAACAGAAGCTTAGAAGGAAAGAAAGAAAGAACTTATGAAGGAAGAAGGATATCGAGAACAAAATGAAGCAAAAGGGATATAGAGAAGAATATTCAAAGAAAACGAAATGAGAAGTACAGTGAAGCAAAATTTCAATACTGGACTCATATTACAACTAACAAATTAATTATATAATAAACCGTGGCTAATATTTACTTGTCTTGCATCCTTTGGTGCGGTCTTTAATCAAGAATGACTCATAAAAGGAAGTAGCGAAAAAACAAGGGCCATATATGAAAAAGAGGATAACCCAAAAGGGTGACCATGAAAATAGTTCATTGGTAGCGAGTGCATATTCATCATACAAGCAAGGGTCGAGACACATATGTTTGAGAGTGAGATAAGATCGAGTGTAGTAAACAATGCTTTTCAATGATTGAATCCCAAAAAGAATACATATCCAAAAAGTTTGTCAATGCATACAAGCAAACTCAACAGCCGCATTAATCTGTGAACCTTACCGCCGCAATATCAGAAGCCAGAGACAATTTAAACATGTTATCCAACTTTATGTCATCGTTCTGAAGGATGTCCTATGAAAAGAGAGACGTTTTGTATATAAGCAGGAAAATGTCCTACTATATATACAGCTATGGTAGTATACGTTAAATTGTACACGTATGCATCAGAAAATTCAAGGATACTCGAAGGACAAATGCCAAAAGAACTTCTGGGAGCAATAGGTTGAGTGGGCCCTCAGATCCAAAAAAGTACTATTGTTACCAAAGTCGGTCCTACAAGTCACACTAACCATTGTGGGAAATACCGATTAATATACGAAAATTAATTTAAAGACAGAAATCCAGCAAGGAAACTGCCACTGAAAAATTTGCAACTAGTTACTAGCATCCAAAATTGAAAAAAATCAAAGAGTGGGTGAATACTGTTAGTGAATAATGAAAAAGAGTTGGAGTGGATATAGAAACAATCATAAACAGCAAGGAATTAGTATGAATGCTAAACAGCCGATATAACTACCTGTAAACTGCTTTTCTGGCAATATTGCGTTAGAATACAAATATTTGGGTATTGAACACAAACTCCAACGATAGGGTTGATATTAACACTTCTTAAATCTCTGACCTGCAACAACAGTTTTCTTAAATCGGCGAGAAAGATAAAAATTTCAAAGGTAAAACAAATCGTATTAAAAATGTACTGAATAGGGATAAGATATGGCAACTAGGGCAATATTTGGAGAAATGACCCACTCAGATATCTTCAAATTCTGTTAGAATCTTCCTGTAAAAATCCCAATACAAAACTAGACTATCACCAATAACAATGTTGACTGGAAAATTCCCCATATAAGGACACTAAAAGTAAATAACAATTCAGACGAAGATAGGCACCTGCGAGGAAATTCACTTCTAGGGATACTAACCAAACAATACAAGCACAATTCAACGCAGGATTCCTTGCAGTTCTTCAAAATCAAAGGCAAGCAAAACAAATGGCGAAAATAGTGAAAAGAGTGGAGAATGCTTGTAGCTGTTGAATATGGGAGTAGCAATATGAAAAAATTATACCATTTTAAATTCAAGTAACATTTCTCGGTTGCGATGCACAGTCGTCTTGTTAAGTCTTTTTATTACCACTTGGTGGCCCTTGAAAAGAAGGAAGGGTATTGGTGAAAAATAAAACACAGATGGTAGCAAAATAAAGCTCTGCAAAACGTATGGAGCCACGTAAATCATCTTCAACTGCATTGAAACAAAACGGCTAAAAAACCACACCTTCATCCAAAATACGCTCCAGCCATGTTCTTTTAATTAACAACTCGTATTATTTAGATTTATTTAATAATTAAAGAAAAGAGGGGCTACTGTTTGAAGTCTGAAATCACAAGTAGAATATGTAAAATTCTTTGAAATATTTAAAAAGCTTTTTAAAGCCTAATATCTGTAGAAATAAACGGGCTCGCATTAAATATCCTTTTCAGGCTATCTCAATTGAAGAGTCAATGAAGAGAATACCTGGTATCTAGCAACGAATTGGTTTCTTTCAAGCATGCTCTCTGTTTCACTTGGAACGGAGTAATTTTCATTGAACTACAAGAAATGAAATCAATTAGACTAAATGATCTATAGACACTTACTGTCTATTTTCTTCGAAGTACGAACGATGTGATTCAAAATTCGTCAAACTTCACACTTGTACTAATAATATATGTCTGTACTTAGAATAACCAAACTCTCATGGCTAACTGACTTTAGTGATGGAACTTCCTGCTTAGGGCAGTCAAGCATTAGACAACGAAACTTTTAAGAAATAGCGAGCACTATTATTAGTCTACTAAGATAAACAAGATATTTGATTAGTTCGAGAATGTAAATTTTTATCTGAAAGAATCAGTTTTACTGAAAGAAAAACATAAGAAAAGCACACAGGAAGTAATAGAAGAACGAGAAAAAACGACAAACGAGAACGACACGAAAAGTGCAGGAAAAGCAGGGAAAAGAATGAATGGGCAGAAAAACGAAAGAGGAAGAGAGAAAGGGATAGAACAAGTAAGGAGGGATTTAGCGTTTTATGTAAGGTAAATTATCAAATTTGGTGAGTTTATTAAGATAATTATGCAAAGAGCGTTGATTAAATTTCTTAAGAGCAATTAGTAAGTCAGGAATTATAAAACAATTTGGCTTTGTTAATAAAATGAACAAACGATAAATAGCAACAGAAGACAACTTATTCTGCACAGAAAGTTTGTTAGGTTGTTACCTAGCCACAAACAGTAAATGGATTAGCATCTTGTTTGTAAGTGAAATAATAAAGTTTGCTATCAATAATAACCTGCAAAAAGTTAAGAAAAACGTCTAGGGTTAGCAATGACAGCAGTTTAAGTCTTCCTGGATTATATAAGCTTAGCAAGTTTAATTAACAGAGATCGTATTATTATTGCAAAAGATAATAAAGTCTGTTATGACATAGTGCACTACTAGCTATTATTTAGCACTCACAACACGAATATGCAGCACACACCAAACACACCGACACACGCGCGCGCAAACACACAGACAAGCGCATGTGCACGCATTCACATACAAACAAACGTATCAAGCACGCAGTAAAAGATTGTACATCACAAGGATACATTGAAAACGATACACAGCGCACACGATACACATCGCATCGCACACGACACACATCGCACACGACACACAGCGCACACAACACAGCGCACACGACACACCGCGCACACGACACACCGCGCACACGACACACCGCGCACACGACACACCGTGCACACGACACACAGCGCACACGACACACAGCGGATCCACACACTCACTCACCGGCAAAAGTGCAAACTCAAGCAGACAAAAGAGCAAAGAAACAGAACAACAGTCATCGAGAAGAGCACTAATTTTTCAGGGGGAAATTACCAACTACAAACATTTCTAAATAACTGTGCGGTGCGAGAATTATATGTTTGCCTCAACCATTTCAATTTATATAAGAACTACTTTTGCAAGTGCAATCGAACGCCTAAGCCATGATAATCTTTGAAAAGTTCCACCATTTTAACTCCTCTCAATCCTTTTGAAGGAGAAAGGCTTAAACTTCGTCCCAACTCTGCTTCAACGGATATGTATGTACGTGAAGCAAACCACTGATGTTTTTTGCACACCCTTGGAATTGCAAATCACAAAATCCCAGAGAAATCACATAAAAATGGCACTTAGAAAAAGCAGTTGTAGCTTAAAGTAAAATGGCTGCGGCATGCCGGTACAAATGGTAAAGGGAAGCAAATTGTACTTGCATATTATGGCTATATGGCAACTAGGCTTACCTAAGATTTACACTAAAACGGTTGGGTGCATTTAACATGTAAAGCCAAATACTGGAAAATGACATACATACATAGCAATATATTGCTTAGAACTCACGCAAGACTCAAAGTAGCCGAGCAATCCTATATTCTACGATTACTAATTTTGAAAATTGGCGCTACTCTACCAGCGTACTCATTCCAACGTCAGCTTTGAAGAACTAAAAGAATGTTTATCTCTTCACTACTAAATAAAACATCTTTCACACAAGGGGGTTCACACGAGCAATAATTCAAATCAGTGCTCATCTCGATGGAGGAAATGAAGATATATCTACTTGCCGGTTTCATCTCATCATTTGCATTCGTAAGCGATTTATTGGATTTGTCGGCGTGCTGGGAACAAAATTGTAAGCGGGCTACATTCAACTATTCACTAACATTTCGGATTAGAAACAAAGGATTATGATCAAGTAACAGAGCCTAATGATACAGCATATACAGGAAAAGGAGCAAAGTCTAGGCGTATATATTTGCTGCAGATGCTTATATGGTAAATATTGAGTCCAATGGATACTGTGGTAGAGGAATGGATAATACAAGTCAACGTACGGGTAGGTGAATGCACAACGTGGAACGTTGGAAATGGGAGGAGGTGGGGGGGGGGGGACACATTGAACAAAACTGGAAATGAAAGTGAAAAATGAAATGAGAGAAGGGAGAATGAGAAGAAAGGAGGAATGATACAGGTGAATGACGGTAAGAGGGAAGGTGAATTGATAATTGATCGTACAGGACAACGAAAAATACATAATAACAAACATGAAAACACATTTCCATTTATCATTTTGCAGGAAGGAGACTTCAAATGTAAAGAAAAGAGTTTTTATGAGATTAGCTCTAGGTTGACAATTATGATGTTGAATGTTTATCTTGCTTTAATCACTAATTTAACAACTAGAACAACTGAAAGAAAATTGATGGAAAATAGCTGAGTAAATGTCATAGATCTAGAATCAATTACAAGATAGTAAAAATAGATAATAGAAAGTTCTAAGGGGAATATATTCAGAAAATCTATGGGAATTGCGAATTATCAAAACTGATGAATAATAGTTAATAAAATATAGTCATAACAAGTAATTAATGAAAGAGAAATAGTTAAATAAAAAAAAATCAGAAGAAAATTCTATCCTTTGCAATTAATAATTATTTGGCATGATTGTTTGAGATAAAGCGCAATGAGATGGAAATTTGAGCTCTGAAGTTCAACAAACTACTAGATGAAATGCAATCCAAATCGAAAAGCAATGTGTTGAATCGAGCAAGCAATTAAACCATATGGAAGATGAGGTTCAAAGCTTGGCAAAGGTGGCATAATATTTGCTTTGAGGAATTATAACGAGTTGCAAAGACCACGGCAGGATTAAATGGATACAGTAGACATTAATTATTACCTTTGAAGCAAACATCGACCCAGACTTCCCATGATACGACGCATTGTTGATGATGTCATCATAGTTGACGAAGAACCCATCACACAACAAATCTCTTTCGAATTTTCGCCGCCTGAAAATGAAAATACATCGAAAATTAATTCTAAGTTTCTTGAAATAACTCATCATTTGATGCCATAGGCAAAATTCTAGAGTGAGCTTATAGTTTTAAGTCAATAGTTGCATAGATTATCCTTGGAGTTTCAAAAATACCAAATCAGGCATGGTATGACAGGGCATCTTTTAACAAAATGTGACTACTTGGCCAAGCCTATATGAAGACTCCGTTTCAATCGCAGCCAAGCTCAAGTCTGTATGACAATTCATCCATTAAGCACCAAGAAGGAATATTGCATCTTACCATTTTCGTTATTGCTATTAAGTAAGTTGTAAAAAAGTAAAAACATTGGGACAAGCGCCTTGAATTTGCTGTTTTTATTGGACCAGGGAGAGGACCTACTGGGCCAATGGGTCAATGGGCCAATGGTCTAGTACAGTGGTGTAGAGTTTTCTGACTTTGGGGGAGGGCTCCAGCCCCTCTAGTTATTCCAAGCAAACACTGATTCAGAGCAAGAGGTGACAAGGTTATTGCTGAAGAGAATATGGTTGCATGTTCTTAGAATAGGCAACCTTGCCATATGACACTTTTTCTAAAGAGAAGTTCTTCGAAGAGTTTCCTATATGTTTTATCTTGTCATAACTTTATATCATCTTCTTCACAAAGTGGCCACTTTTCAACTTTCTTTTATGTAAGTTTCTGTCATTGCAACATTGTTATTGAGCAAGATTTTCAAACTGTGAGCTAGCCTTATTATTTTGAATGATGCCCATTGCTAAATAGCCTCATTTTGGAATACATATTTAGTCTCGTTTTGAAGTACACGAATTTATGCAAGAGCCCCCCCTAATTCTTCATTTAGCTCTACACCACAGGTCTAGTAGTCACAATGCTACAAGATGTCCTGTGGTAATACTAATTTCAGCCAATTTGATGCTCAACAGTTGAACATTCCCCAGCAATAGAAGTAGAAACATATTACATGGATAGCTAATTACCTCTGCAGGTGAGGTCGTACCTTTGATAATATGGAACAAACAAGCTTGTTTTTGTACCCAATCAGTAGAACAACAGAATGTAATATTTACAGGCCCGACAATGTCAAGAAACACACTGGCCTTAGCTTTCAAAAAAAGCAATATTCTTATAGCTGTGTTTGATCTGAAAAAGCTAAGTTGTCGGTGTAGTACAGTGCAACAGCCTTGGTCTTTGGGTGAGATAATCCGGGTTCGATCCTCCAAACTAAAACTTTAATTCCTAAAATTTCACATTTGAAATTTCAAATCTTTTTAATCACTTACTTGTACCACATATAAAGTAGAAAGGCTCCTAGTATCAACAGACTACCAACCAATACACCAGCAAGTAGATAACTGTTGTTTGACTTGGCTACAAATAAGAAAATAGTATGTAGCTCAGCTAATTTTTATGGATTCGCACACACAATACATATATATATATATATATATATATATATATATATATATATATATATATATATATATATATATATATATATATATATATATATATATATATATATATATATATATATATATATATATATATATAAATATATAAATATATAAATATATATACAACTGCATACAAACAAGAAATACAATAACGTTACTATATAAATATCACTGGGTGAGACTTAATTCTTTGGCCGTACAGATGAGCCCAAAATAATTCTTGTAGTAGTGTTAAATTAATTGTATGTAGTAGTAAGTGGTATGTAATCGCAGTAATCATTATTGTAAATAGAAAATGATCACAACTCTAAAGTGATCCTAAGAGGGAGTTTTACTAAACAAATGCGTCCAACTTCTTGCTGAAAACCGGCCTTCAGCTAACACATGATGGTACTTGTGTCTAACCAAACGCATTCATATCAGTGAGAGGAAACTTAATAATGAGCCAATGAGTCAATGAGCCAAAGAGATATGAGCCAATGAGTCAAAGAGCACCTTCTTCAAGACACTTTGGAAAGTTCCAAAAGGGTGCAACGTCAACAAACATTACTTTTCACGTAAAAATAGCATATTGTTAAGTCACCAAGGCACTTAATTCATGTTTCTTTGTATAATATAGAAATCCCAAAAAGTTAGTTTCACGGCCCTTTTAGATACACGTTTTTTTTATATAAGAAAATCATTATTTTGCCTGAGCCTCAATTTTCTTAACATTTCCCCAAATTGAGC
Source organism: Cassiopea xamachana (assembly GCA_900291935.2). NCBI lineage: Eukaryota > Metazoa > Cnidaria > Scyphozoa > Rhizostomeae > Cassiopeidae > Cassiopea > Cassiopea xamachana. Next base: position 3,331,782 of record OLMO02000294.1, on the reverse strand, counting down.
CTGAGATTTTCTTAAATTTTTCTAAACTTTTACTGAAATAAACTGGCTAGAGTGGTTAACAATTTCGTTAATAATATTGTATACTTGAATTTGAATTCCATCTTTAACATTTAGAATGCAACAACGACGAAATACCGATTTTTGTTCTATAAAAACACTTAATTTTGGAAATTGAGCCTCGTGATTTTCTTACGATTTTCTTAAGATTTTGACAATTTGAGCCCCAGTTTCTTATAAACTGTTTTCTTATAAAAAAACGTGTATTGATTGCCATATCATTTATACATACTTTCACAGCCTTGCCCATCGAATCCACATTTAGGCCGATCTGCAGGAGCTGACAGTACCCCACCAGGCCACTGGACAACGATATTTCCATTCAGATGGGTGTCGCCTTTAAAAGTGTGAATAGTCTTGGCCTCACCACCAATAAAATTACGAAGCTGCAAGATTGGAATTCTGTCCCCTTTTGAATCAAGTTGAACGTTACCTGAGTACCCTGCAAATGAAAGGAGCACAACAATGAGGGTGAGTGGCCAAGCGGCTCAGCCAGTTTCATTAGCTCAACTGAAGTTAAGCATGGCTGTGTACGGTCAGAAACTGGATGGGTGACCTTGCAGATGAACGAGCAAAACAGCTCACTCCGCCGTCCTTCGGAAGGGACGTTAAACTAAGGGGTCCCATGCCCGGATGCGACATGCATAGTAGGCCTAAATTAGCTGAAAAACTAGGTACAAAAGCCTACTCAAAATAAAGTAAACAACATAACAACAACAACAAACACAAATAAAACGCGTGCAGAAGAGTTTTCACCAGCAAACTAATAAGCTAAATTCCCCTAGAAACTCATGGAAACGAAAATTTCTACAAACAACCATTACAAACATAGACAGATGAATGAAATGACTCAGGCATGATTCCTAAACAGTCAACAAATCATTACGTTACACATTTATGGAAACTCAATTAAACGGCAGCTTCTAAATGTTGAAAAATAAAACTGAACTTTATCTGATACCTACCGTTCTTGAAATTACTTCCAAAAATATTCGCCATGAGTGCAGTTGTATTAGCAGGGTCCTTTCCTTGTGCTATAGTTTTGTTGTAAGCCAGGGCGTAGACAAATATGGTATCATAAAGATAAGCTGATGCTGGATCAACCTATTTGGAAAGAGTACGTACCATCAGAAGCTACTTATAATTTATTCTACATTTTTTCTGTTCTGCAAGCAGTTGGCTTAAATTAGTATCTTTCTGCAATAAAATTTTATCGTCATATATCCAAATTGAGATAAAGATATCAATTCATTTACTCTCGTGAAATATGACCATTGTTAAAAAACTTTTAGGGATTGAATTAAAATGCAGTAGTGCCCTCTGGTGCCAAATAAACGTCCCCCCGTTTATCAATTTTTGATTTTTTACAAAACCCTTATTTCATTTCCTTTCTTTGTTAGTACTATTTACGCCCAACTTTCATCGCAAAATAGCGTACAGCATTATATATTTTAGTTTTATGCTTTATGACAACCTGTTCTTGTTCTTTTCGTCCTTGCATAATCATTTAAAGCCTTTTCTCAAACTCCGACCCCCCGTCTATTTTGACTCCCCATTTATTAAATTTTGGAATTTTTTCCGACCCCCTGTCAATTAGGACCCCTCCACGTTTATTTGGCACTTGAGAGTATGCTTTACTGGTAGTAAGCCAAACGGAATATCTTGCTGGTCCAGGAAGCAAACGATACAAAAAGACAAATTCAATCGTCGTTCATGTTGACACTAATAAGCATTTATCAAAAGTACCATGACTTGTAACACGGATGGCAAGGCAAGCAGGTACATGGCCTAGTCCTGTGTATACTTTTCTGCATCTGGACCTCACTGAAAAAAGTGTGGATACCAATGCTTCCTGAGGTGTGAACAGGAAAGCTCATGGGGGGGGGGGTAGATTTAGATTTTCCGACAAAAAATAATGTACATTTATTTTTAACTATATTCTTGAAAAGTACATGATAATTTTCTGGCAAGATACGAAATTCTCCTAGATGTGGTCTGGCCCTACAGGACGTTTCTTTGCCTCCCTGACCTGCAATACAAGAAGGAATACCTTTTCTGATGGATCCATGGCGCGATTAAATGGGGGATCGGCCATTCTCCTTCGCACTTCTAAGCTGAAATTCTTGTGCTTATTGTCCAAGTCTGGTTTCTCCGCACTCAGGTCCAGAAATGAATTGTAAACATCACTTATTTTCATCGCATTTCCATTCGTGTCTTTGAACCATTTCTCGTTTTTCCATTTGTCCTCAACCACAAAATCTACCGTTATAAAGGCAAACGTTCCATCGAACATACCGTTTAGTTTTGCCGCCAACAACAGTTTTCTTACTTTACTGTAGTATCCAAGGAACACAAAGACTAGAATAAAGGAAAATTGTACAACTATTATCAAATGATGCAGAAAGTGATCAAAATTAAGGTGAGTGATGACGTAAAACTGGTGAGAAAAAAGCATATACAAGCTAGGTTGATTAAACTTAGATATTTAAGAGCATTACAGGTAGCCCAGTGCCTGAAGCAATACCATGAGTGTCTTCCAAAGAAAACACGCTCATTTAGCAATTTGGGAAAGGCATGCAATCAGGGGTATCACAACAGGGGGCATGTACTATAGTCCCTCTGTCAAAAAAACTCCAGTTCCTACTAGGGAAAAAATCAAATTTGCCAGAGAATTTGCTGGGACTTAATACACGCAAATACAGCTATAACTTTCAGAAAATGCAGTCTCTGTGTCGGAAAACCTGGCATCCCGTGGGGAACGCTTGTCCTAGGTCCCCCAAACAAACTCAGCTTTTCTGGATAATTCCTGTATAGGGTTAATTCTTGAAGAACCACTTGCACATCATAGGATTGGGTCTAGGAAATACTATCTGAAAGTTATCTAACTATGGAAGCTTTTCAATTTATTTTGAAAATAAAACCAGTTTGCTAAGTTAACGAATGTGTTCAGTTAAAGCCACTTTTGATTACAAGCCTTTACTCACAAAACCGCACCAGGAAAACCATGCCAAGGTACTTGGCTGAAAGCCTGCATAAGATCCCGCTTACACTGAGTACGGTTCCACAAAAGTTCGGTTCCAGAAAATTTCACCTCTGCGTTTACACGACACCAGTTCCAAAAAAGTTCATTTGGGCTTTCCGTGCACACGAGATCTGGTTTCTTACCAAACCTGCTGTGCTATTTAAAAATACGTAGGCGTAGTCAAAATGAAGGGAAAAAATACTGGCTGACTACGAAGGAGCTTCCTTCCTCTGGTTCGATGTCAATTGTCAAGAATGTTACAAAGAGGTTTCCAAACTCCATGCTGCAACAAGGAGGCTCAGAATTCACATCAATGTTGTCGTCAGTTGACTGCTATCCTCTATTTCGAATGTTATTTCTACCTCTTGTAACCGAATATCAGCCTCGATGTGGTACAGTACTCAGAAAAGTTCACTTTCAAGCGTTAGCACGAGACCAGAGGAGTTCCGTTCAAAAAAGTTCACTTTCCTAGGTGAACTCCAAAAATTTCGGCTAGGTGAACTTTTCTGAGTAAAGTTACGCAGATCTTTTGTAAACGGGGTGCCTAAGAAATCTTTTGTGGAACTGAACTTTTGTGGAGCCGTACTCGTGTAAACGGAATCTTAGAGGAAGCAAATTCGTCGTTTTGAAGCATGCAAAACCTGGTCTTGACAAACCGAGAATTTAAATGCAGCACTATGTGAGGAAAAGCGTAAGAAAAAGCCTCACTTGACTAAACGGCAGCTAAAAGGTGCCACAACATCACTCTATGCTTATAATTGAATAAATACAATATTTAATGAGATAGCAACAGATTATAGAACATACTCAGCAAAATCTACTTGCCTCTTCCCTTCGTCTTGGCTTGGTCTAAAATGCTTTTTCTATAAGCCCTACTGCTGGCATCTGCAGCTTCAGTAAAATCACTCTCCTGAGGCCCAGCAACCTGTTCTGGATTGTATTGGACATCATTTATATCCTCGATATCACCTGGATGCAGTGACTTTTGTTTCAGGAATGACTTCCCAATCGTAGACCAGGGCTCAGCAATCTCAGTTATCACTGTAAATATCTTCCATCCGTACAACTTCATAAGCTCCAACGTGTTTTTAATTAAAATCTTTTCGTCTGTTCGGGCGTACGCAAACGTTCTTGCTGTAGTTGGGTAGTCTTTCTTTGAAGACAAATCAGGTGTAGAACAGCTGTATGTTATCATGGGCACCTTATAGTAACCAGCAATTAAACCACTTGGCTTGCAACCATCGCTACAATAAGGGCCTATAATAGCTGCATAATTATTTTTGATAAATTCAACTGTTCCACCAGCCGACATGACTTTATTACACCCGCAGTCCCTCCATTTAAAATCTATCCTATAGTCAGGCAGTATTGTGGGATCGGCGTTTATTTTATCTATAGCGATAGGAGCTGCAGATGCGAGCCTTCGGCCTGCTGTCCAGCCAGTCCATGGTACAAATAAGCCTATAGTTAAGTTCTTCAGTGCTTGACACTGATCTACGTAAACACAATATAAATACGTATAAAACACACAAAGCACAGCTCGATGCAATCTCATTGCTGGTATCTCTCAGTCAAATCCAGAATTTGAGCTATCAAGTCAAGATAAGGTCATAAAACTTTGTTAGTATTCAGGAACTTTGGCCTGAAGTCATGGAATGCTCGCATCAACTAACCAATACATAGCCGGGATGGGTCGTACTGAACGCAACGTAAACCAATGCTGAATTGATCAATTATCTTCTTTGAAAACGTAGTGATGTAAAATGGTAAAACCCTTTGGCTTGGCGAGCATACAAAAACCTTGACTAAAGCAGGAGACGAAAAACTCTACCAACACACCCAGATCTCTGCAAAAGAAAAATAAGATTGTACAGAGAAAGGCACAGTCTTTAACTTTGAAGAGAGTGATACAGTCTTCAGTTTTATTGCATTAATACAGTAAATTAAAGTTTGAAAATGGATGCTGGGTATAAAGCTCAAATGATGAACAGGGCGAGAAAGCATAATGTGGTCCCAAACCCATAAACAATGGTTAAATGACTTGTTGATAGCGTCCTTGGTGTGATGAGGTAAAGAAAATCTGCTCAAAATTGTTGCAAAACAAAAGAAAGTCACGAATAAAGCAGAGTACAAATTTCATAAAAGGCATTATCACTATTTCTTAAAATGTGAATCCTCTAAAAAGGCCAATCCAATTGGTAGAGAGTAATTTGGTTGAATTTTAGCCGTTGCAGATCAGCCAGGAAGATCTAGGAATCAAAACCATCCCTGAATATCTAGGAGTATCTAGGAGCACTTTAGCACACTAGGAGCACCTCAGCATCTAAGACTATACACGTTTTTTTATAAGAAAGTTGTTTGTAAGAAAGTAGTACTCAGCTGCTCAAAAAGTTAAGAAAGTTCAGTACTGGATTTTTGCGACATATGAAAGTTTATAGTGTTTATGTATTTAAAATTCGATTCATCTGTGTACAAAATGTCATGTATATGATGTTGGCTAAGCTCTAATAGTTTAACTTCTGTTATTTACTAAGATTTATTATAATTTCAAGTGTACATGGAGATTTTTCACTTTCCACTAATGCGCATGCGCAAAACATTGGAACTCAAAAACTTTTGCTAAGAAAATCTTACGAACGTTTTGATACTGGAATTGTGAAAACGTTAAGAAAGTTTCCGTACTGGTTGAAACGCACTTTCTTATGAAAAAACGTGTATAAAAGCACATCGAGGCATCCACTAAGAGCATTCAAAGCATCTATGAGCACCCCCAAGCATATAGGACCCATTCAGAGCTCTACGAGCATCTCGGGGCAACTCGTCCCTACAAAGCATCTCGTCTCGGAGCATCTTATCTAAGAGCATCTCGGAGCATCTCCGAGCAACAGGAGCAACTCATCTCTACAAGCATCTCATCTCGGAGCGTCTCATCTACATGTTGAAGCTAGACTGGCCCGCACATGCTATGGTGCTTTATTAGAACAGAGAATTATGAAACACGTCGTATTCTAATCTCATAAGCATAAAGCAATTTAGCTGGCTTCGCTTATTCTGTTGTGCAAAGTGCAGGACCGGGTACTAATTGATGCAACTGACCATCAGGGCGAAATTTCGTGCGGGTATGTGGGTGCAACACCCCACCATCAATGACAGAAAATGAGGACTTTGTCGGGCAATACTTTTGCTGCTTCCATACTGGTCGGGCAATTCTGAGGGCCTGGCATTATTGATGCGTCTCCCTTTGCGCCTAATTTTTCTCCTGCGGCAATATTCCATACAAATAATGATTCTAACGCATAACACACCCTGCCAACATTGATGAGCTGTGTCCTTCTGCCGGGCAACTATGCTACTTATCCCCCAATAGAAGCGCCCTAGTTTCCCCCCTCCTGGGGACCCTGGCAAAATTAGTGAGAGTGCAAAGAGACAAATTTTACAAATTCGGTAAACGCATTCAGGTCAACAGAGGCATGTTTTGCACTAGTCGTAATTGTACAACTTTTGAAATGCTGGATTAGTTCTTCCCTGCTCGTAAATCAAAGCTTAGGAGAAATTAACAGATTTCGCTTTTGAATATCTTTTGCAAGAGAAAATGCGCGTAACCTCAAAGCGTGGCTTGATCTGGCCTCTTACGATTACAAAAACCATTAGAAGACTTACGGTAGTCGTTCAAGAGATTTTCAAAGACACCCATCATGTGCAAGATGAATAATACAACAATGGTCACGTGATTCAAAGCCTACGTGATCTAAAGACCAGCTAATCTAGTCTGAGACGATTACTGAATGATCAATCAACTAGGAGAGCACAGTAACAAAGCTTCTAAGCAGAAAGAGGTGGCTGCTCTAGAGATTTTTTAATGTGCTACGAAGTAGAATCGTTTATCAAACGATTCATAGTGCTACGATCGAGATAGGACGTATGAAATTTTATACAATCAGGGACATGTTTTTAAGAAGTAGCCTCACAAATTAAAAGGTTAGCTCTGCAGGCTGCAGCAGGCATTTAATCTTAAGTTTTGAAGAGAGGGGGGACGTCTTTCCATTTGCACCATGTGCCCTGAAACACCACACTCGATTGGCCCTTAAGAAAAATGACCTTGAATGAACTAAATAGGTGGAGAATGTTGGTATACTGCCACACGATATCATATATTATGATACATTATCATATATTATCGTAGATTTGCATCGGAATCTAAACTACAAAGGAATGAATCTGTGAATGAAGGTCATACCTAGCGAGTGCTGGTGAAGTAAACAATAACATAATTTAGAAGAGTGGTTTAATAAATGATTACATTTTATTAAAGAGGGAGGAGATTTTCAAATGGCCAAAACTTGATGACATGGTATGTGAATGGACCGTTTGGATACACGCTTTTTTTATAAGAAACCTAGCTCAAGGCCTGGCTTTAGAAGTTCCTAAGTTTGGACTTCATTTCATTAAATTCTAGTACTAAAAGTACCTCAAAAAGGTAGTCCCGTATACTTTCGTACGTAGGGGAGTGCCTGTTAAAAAGGACACTTATCCTGAGCCATCGGCATGTGAGGTAGGGTGGCCAGTTCCTTTCCTCGCCGCCTTATCTCCCCAGTGTTCCTCACTGGGTATCCATTTGCTGCTGGGTGAACAGTGAGCAAGCATTCAGTCAGGGCATGGAGTCGGACTCGAACCGTAGACCTTCCGCATGGGAGGCACGCGTTCTAACCACTATGCTACCTCGCTCAAAAGTACCTTAATAGTTCCCTAACTTTCAATGCACATATAGCACCTTAAAAGTGATATAAACACAAAGAAACATCAAAAATTCTGATCCTCACTTTTAATTTTGGCTAGAATTCAAGACAAAAACACAAATAAGGTAGGAAAGATGTTCTGTAAAAGCATCTATGTGAATTTTGGTTGTAAATGGATGGAACTGGTTTCCTAATTCTTGATTATTTGCAGTTATAAAGAGTTTTAATTTGAAAAATTCCTTAGGTTTTTTCCGTTAATAGTATAAGTTCTTTAAATATATCGATTGTCTACATGTAGGTTCATTATAAAGCGGTTGATTATATACAAGCATGTAGTTATTTTTGTATATCGTTCACAACAACTATCAATCTTCTAATTTTAAGACTTCAAAATCCCAGTTGCTGTCCCGACTATGATACCGGAGGTGCTTGTTCAAATCACGATTGTAAATCAAAAGCAAAGAAATTTGATTCAGAGAGATCACACTGTTCTGTGGAGAGATCTATGAGAAATATATTAATATCTATGTTGGCGCCTCGCATTGACAACTAATCTCAGATGGGTGATAAAACATATAATACGCCCACTGTGGTACAATAACAAGCAGAAAACGACAGAATTCAATCATTCGTTTGTGTAGCTATGGTAGCTGCACCAGCTCTCAAGCAGTGAAAAAAACGAAAACAAAAAACTCAAAACATTTGTATATTATCTTTCTATTCACAGAATTTTAAATTACTGAAAGTTTGACTAAAATCGGTCAGTGTTGCGTACAGGTAGGTAAGTAATAATCGTTGGAGCCCAGTTCCTTTATTATAGCCAATCAGAGGGCTGGGCACTCCTTTTGTATCAATCATTAAAACATGTGGTTAGAATGTAGTTTATGGCTGGATCGAGTGCACATGTATGTGAGAAGGAAACAAACTTGTAGCACGATGTCATAGAAATTTCTATTTGTAATATATATATATATATATATATATATATATATATATATATATATATATATATATATATATATATATATATATACATATATATATATATATATATGTTAGAATTCTCTTTACTTTCCCCCCTCGAAATTACAGCAGTAAGAAAGGTTCTCTCTGCGACAATTTTAAAGGTTCATTAGAGAATATAAAACAGCTAAAGGATAGTACTCATGGTTGCTTCTCTTCAATATTGATGTCATATTTAGGGATTCTCAGTTTCATGACACTTGGATTTGAAATGTTCTCAAAATGCTAATATTCTATCGATGTATTGGAGTATAGGGCTGTAATGATTCAAGTAAAAATCAAGTGGAATCTGATCAACGGAGTCAGGGTTTGAAATGGATTTTCAAGGCTTGAGAAGCTTATTCTGATACCAAACAAAGGGATCAAAGCAATCTGCTAGTCTAATGTCTTAAATACCAAACTGAACGCTCAATCCAAGAAAATACATGAAAAACATTGAGAGGCTTAATGAAACACCTATATGTAGATACGAATGTATTCATTTCAAGGTGCATTGTAGCGATACTATCTATCATAAAAAGAAAGGCACCTCAAAACAACTGAGCCTCCTAATGAACACTGAAGAGGAGTTGTGTAAATAATGACGTTTGCCAAAGAATCAAAGACTCGGAGTTTATCTGAGATTCACTGACAAAGATCAGATTTTGTCAAAAATAGGGGAAAGTTTAATGAAACGTAAGAGTTTCCTGAAAGAAGACGAAAAAATAGGAATGTTGTTTCCCTTTCCCCACCCCTACGTCAACACGCCTTGCCTTTAACATCGCACTCAACCACTAACTCCCCAATCCAGTTACCGCAAGAACTCAAAAATTATACTTTGCCATATCAGTCATCTAATTACAGCTCTTTCTGGGGAGTTTCTAGCGAGTAAATTCTATGTGGCAATTAGGAACACAGCATATTTCCCATGCCTGTTGTATTTTACTTACCGCATTCACAATTCAAGCATACAAAAACCCACGTTCTATTCAAAACTTCCATCTACTGCCACCTTGTGCACAAAACATGTAAAACAAAAGCTATCTAAATCCAGAAAAGGTGGGTTTTATTCGTAAGAAATCTTAGAATAATCTCACTCATTTCAAATATTAATCTACATTATTAGGCATTAAATCATTTCTCATATTCTATACAACAATATATTTCACAATTTTCTACCTCGTGGTTTTCTCTTCATATATATTTTATATATTCTAGAAGTGTTATCTTACCTTCAACTTGGGAGGGGACAAGAACTTTATACAGGAAATAAGAAGCTAGTAATAAGGGTTAAAAAGAAGCCAGTCTTCAAAAACAAGGAATTCAGTCTAAATGTCGATAATCCAATGGGGGGGGGGGAATAATGTCAGCTTTTTAATTTAAGAGGGGTTGCTCTTCCGTACCCCCAATAGCTATGTGGCAGTTATATAGCAGTCTCATGTTTTCCTGGTTAACCCTTGATCATCACAAAAAATCATTAGAAGCACATTTAAGCTTTAAAATCCAAATTATGATAAAACTAGTTTTATTATGCCGACTGTTTACTTTCAATCGTCTATACTATTGATAGAAACCCAAGCTTGACTAACAGGTTTTAAAAGAGCACCCAGCCTATTCGCACAGAAGTGTACAGAAGCGATAATAAAGTAATTAAAGATATATGATTGAAAGAAACAGATCCCTTTCTACAAACTTTTCATAAAGGTTCTGTGAACGTTATTTGTTTTATTGTATTGATCTTTTGCTAGTTAGTTTACATGATAGTCGATGGTATGTAAATAATTCTCTTTTGACTGAACCAGCAGCAGCCAATGCCGAGTTATTTGTAGATATGGCGAAAAGGGTACCGATGTTATCAAAGAGGGATGAAGGGCTTTCGGTGATGGCAACAATAAACATCTGAGATTCTATCAAATTGATGCTGCATAAGGACCAAGAGCCATTGCACGGGCGGATCCAAGGGTGGCTGGGGGGCCATGCCCCCTAAACGACAATAGCTCCTACTGCAATAAATCGTTTTAAGAAACTTTTTACATGACAAAAAATAAAAATATAAATCAGACGGCCCCCCAAAGTCCAGCTATGGATACGCCCCTGAGCCAATGTACTACAGATCAAATTAGACTGAAGTTAAATAGCCAGATCTCAATTTGAAACATGTGAAAGTAGGCAAGGATTTGACCCGTTTCTTTACGAGGGTGTTACGAGGACTTTGCACATGAGGGCCTGAATGTCTTGGTTTACGAAATTACCTTACAAAAATCTAACCTAGAGGTTTGAGGGATTTACGAGACTACTAGCACCTAAGAACGAACTCCACTAAATATTGCTTGATTTAAAATGTTTAATATGTATGAAATGTGAAATAACAAAGTTTGTCACTAACCATGTGGAATATAAGTTTTGCTTCTTCTCAAAAGGTCAAGCAATTTTTCTACTCATTTTTTCTACTCTACTCAAGCCTTAGCATGTAACGTGCCTTCTGTTTACAATATACATTTCCTATAAGCAAAGTAATGTTCGACAGCTCGATAAGCTGAAAAATTTCAATACTTGAATCTTGAAACGAAAGACAATCATAGGTTCATATGCATTTGAAATTCAAATTTCCGCGTATATAAAGTTATCTATGTCGTGTTCGTTTTTCTTCAAAAGTTATCTGCTGGTGTAACTGCAGGTGTACACGCAGCCTTTCTAACTTTCCTATAATGTGCATGAGCAAAATATTGGAACTCAAAAAAATTGCTATGAACGTTTAATTCTGAAATCAAGAAAAGGCTAAAAGCTTCAATATTGGGCAAAAACTAGGTATAACGACACTGCTCAACAGAGTTGCTAACGGCAGGATTAATTACTAAGTTTTTGTAAACAGAACATCCTAATTACAAATAAGACTTGAATAATTATCAAGCAAAAACAAGAAAAGTTTAATCTAGAGTTCGGCCGTGCTTTCTTATGAGGAAGTTGCTTAGCTCAAGAAAGAAAATGATATCTAAATATGATATACAGAATTTCTAAACTCTATATCATTGAATAAGCAAAGTTCCTTCTGCTTTAAAACAATCTAAACATTGCTACAAGTCGAAGGTCCCTATCGTTAACATATTCTATAATATTTTGTTCGAAAAATTCTACCTTCATATGCTCGGAAACCAAGATCGGCCAACACAGGTCACTGTCTGAGTCGATTAACCCCATCCTAATTACACTAGCGATTTTCCATATGCATATTAAAAGCTGTGAACGCGAAATTGCAAGTAAATTACAACCTCAACTATTTTCTAGATACATTTTACATAAACCTGCGTCTGCTATCATCTTTTAAGTAACCACATAAAAGAGCTGAAAACAATAAGCTTTATAAAATATGTTCCTATGGAAACGTCTTTATCGGTAATATGTCTCCATGTAAACTATTGCAATCTGTGGCCTTCATTTGACGAACTTCGAGTTGAGGAGATTCTTCGCAAACAAGAATTTCTACCTTAAATTAACCACGCAAGATCCATTATTTCGTTGATAAACAGTGACTCGTGGTTTATCGTATGTCGGATATTGATCGCAAGCCCTAAATGGAAATCCCATTACGGCAAAAAATAACGTTGGAATGAATTCCCGCTTTATTTCAGAGTCAAATACATGTTATTTAGAGAAATTATACAATATCTGAGTAATAATCAAGCAGAAAGCGAAGTGAATGATAGCCAAGAAAGTGAAACACTCGAAAGTACAGATAAAGGCTCCATGAAGCAACCCCTTGCATTATGCAAAGGAACAGGTTAGGTAGCCAAGTAAAATCAAAATTGAATTTTGAAGCGTTAAAGACGAGTGCTGTCTTTTCTAAATCCTTAGATAAGAATGAGATTCTAGAGAGTCCATGATGTCAACAACAGATAATATATTTTATTTCGCTCTTTTCTAAGATTTAAATACGCCAGGTATGGCAAATACGATAACAGAACTACGGCAACTGCATTTAACGCTTATGTAAAAATTGGTGATATTTGTCAACGTAAACTGGAACTCACTATCATTTCATAAGGAAGCATTGTGCAAACTTATGCACAAGCACTGACTAAAATCCAACATCCATACACTCTGACGGCGCGGTACAAGGGCTCGTTTGTGAGATTAAACGTTTCCTTCTACATACATCATCTCACAGCAAATTATCCCAGGCTATTGAAACAGTTTCCTACTGTCCGCATTGTGTACAACCAATCTCGTAACAAAACAAGAGATTTCCTTTGCAATGAGAAGCAAATAGTATACTTAAACATGCAGAGACTTTGAGAAGAGACTATAAAAAGAATTCAGACAACACACGCTAAGTATAGAGCAAAAGCTAACTCTGATTCATGAGCGAAACATCGTATTAAATTTTAAACGGACAAATCACGAACATGCAATCAATTGTTCATGCAAGCAAGGAAACTTGTATATTCAACGTGGTAATATTAATCAAAAAATGCGGTCAACTTCGGTAGGGGCAATGGCGCCCGAAAAATAATGATAACAGAATGAAACATCTTATCGACAATGCAGTCTTACGTATAAAGGAGAAGGACCATACCTGAATTCTGAATTGAGACGCACTAACAGACCACAGGCATACCCACAGAGATGAGAATCGGCAAAGCTGCAAACTTGAAGCAGGTTCTTAAAGCAAACAATCAGTAGTTACTTGACTTTTAGCAACTATTGACTGAAATATACGTCTCAATATGTAACCGCCTGTACAAGAGATACTCAATCATGCAGAAATTCCAGTTACTGTTTCTGGACAGACCATCTGTTGTCCTCCTAACGAAATCAAAGCACTGATCGCAGCCAACGAACAGTGAATACCGTTGACCAGCAGAAATAGCTAAACAAACAGAAATCCAACGCAATTCTTTACCCTGCACACAGAGTTTGCATGGCAGCATACAGGCTCTTTCTTTATTCTCAAAACATCCTATGTACATGTGATAAGGAGACAAAACATTCACAAAGCGTGCGCCTTCGTGTCGTCAACAGAGGCTAAGCATCCTATGCACATGTGATAGCGTTCATGTCGTTGCATGCTCAGATATTTCACAATGACGCTCGGTAGCAGGAACGCAGCTGTAGGGGGCACAGAGGTAGCTGTAGGGAGGAAACAGCCCAAAGCTGAGAGAAAAACTGAGAAGAAATCAAGAGACTAACTTATGAAAAACTATTACAACAAAGAAATGTAGGGAAAATTTTAACTAGAAATGGCCAATGAGATAGTGATGGAAAAAATACAAAAAGGATCTACTTGGGCAGCAATATGAAGACTGCATTTCATTGCATAACCTATAATAGGAAAAGCTCCTTGCTGCTGATGTATAACAATGCCAGTAGAAATAAGAAACAAGAATTATCTTCATTTTCTCTTGCCAGTTTGATATCTTATACGTGCGATTCTATACCTTCAAAATTTCGACGTAAGAACCTAGCAACCCTATTAAAGATGATGAGCAAAAGGGAGCAAACAGATAAGAGTGCAATTGAGAATATTATTATGTGGCAAAGCAAAATTCACAAAGTTTCTTTGCCAAGGACTATCAAAACTATTTGCATACTCTATATTGAAATGTTGCAAAGGTTCTCAGGCTGTTTGAGACCATTCATTTATAATGCTAATTGATTAATATAAAGTTTAAAACATTCCAGTGAAATTACACTAATTTAAAGCATCTGAGGAAAGATTTGTTAGCCGGATTAATTTATGTGACACTATAATTATAAGGGAATACGCAGAAACAAAGGAAGCTATCAAAGAACTCTTAAACATTCAAGAAGATAGAGGCTTCTAAAACCAAGCAGTAACTCCTACATTGCCAATCAAAATCAAACGTAGCCACGGACATGAATTGAACTTCCTTTGACTAATATTTCCTCTATATNTTTTGCCTGTATAAATACTGTCTCAGATAGCCTAAAAATCCAGATCAAACAACAGAGTTCACGTGATTCTATAGATTAAATACTCGGTTAAGCTCGTATTATCATACATCCCACATAGAGCTGAGCTTAATTCTCATGATAACAACATTCGCTATAGCATCTATTGTAATATCTTTTGGTATTTCTAATCTTAAATACTTTCTGTATTTAACTGAGACTTGTTGTCGAGATAGATAAAGTAAAAAAGAGTAGCATATAATGGAAAGAGTGTTAACAACAGGCACGTAGTCCTGGAGGGCAATGGGGTGCAGCCCCTTTTGATAAATCTGTCGAAGATTTTGGGGAGCAGAGCTTTCCTTTAAATGCTAACTTATTGAATAGTTTCCTTAAATTTCTCTATTTTGCTCAAGATTTGTGAACTCATTTAAACATTTGTTCATATTACAATGAAATGTTGTAGTGTGGCATAAGCTTGGTGTTCAGTGCAATATCGAGGAATGAGTTGAGTTATGTTGCACGATTCCAAAAGGGCGTGGTCTTCAACATTCTGTTTTGAGCCCCCTTTTGGTAAAAATTTAGGACTACAACCCTGGTAAACAACTTTAAGAATAGCCAATTAACCTTCAGCTTCCATTTCCTCCTTTCCAACCCAATTCCAGTCCCGACTACAAATCTTTAACCCCAAGCTAATTACTCTAATTGCATACATTAACCGGATACATGCAAAATATCGTACGACCTTCCAGATATGCTTACGAATGAGTGAGTGCGAGGGTAGATGAGTCAGATGGAGGCAAGACAGAGAAACAAGACAAATACAAACGTGTATGTGAGAGAGAAAAATGGAGGCAGAGACACAAATTTTAAGTCAAAAAGAAATACATAGGCACAGATCTACTACGTGGAGGCTTGTGGGCTCGAGCCCCCCAAGGCAATGCTAAGTGGGGGGGCTGAGCCCCTCCCTGAAAATTATGGGAAAGAGCGCATTTTAAATGTCCAAATCACAGAAGCCCAAGATAAGGATAAAACATTGAACCTTCTGCTATACATCTATATGTCACTTCTTTTTGCATGGAAAGATTTTCTTTTGTTTTCTTCAGTAAAATATAATATATAATATATAACCACAAAGTGTACTCATGGAAGACAATTTTCTTAATTTTCTAATTTTAACCCCCCTCTGAGAAAATTAAAAGTCGGTGTCTATGGTACAAATAGAGAGAGGCAGAGGGGGAATGCGTGTGTACTGGATACTTTTCAACCACTCTATCAAAACAACTGATAAAGTAGAATGATGGCAAGTTATTTTGATTTTAAAATGAAAGAGCCCTGAGAATGCCAAGAGCAGTAGGGTAAATGGAGGTCTTAACAAGAGCACAACTGAGGCTCAAGGGGATAGTCATAAATAAGGCCTTTTCTCATGGGAATATACGACAGAATTGCATTTGAGATGAAAGATGCTGACTGCATTGAAGTTGTTTACCATACCACCAGCTGAGCCTATGAATAATTTATTGTTGAGAGTACAAAGCATTGACAAATTCTCTGAAAAGAAACTTGCAAAATAAAGTTATGAAAAAACAAAGCAAATATTTTGACAAGAACTTATTTAGTCACCGATCCAAGTGATTAAGATAGACAAGAGTCAGGGAATTAGTAGAAATTAATAAGGTACAGTCTCGCAGTCTAGCACTTCATTCATATGCCTTCGNGTAGCGGCTTCCAGAAAAGGAACGCAAATAGGGATTGAAAGAAATGGATTTGCATGCGCCTTCAAAGAGGTGAGGGAGCAAGCATTCGTATCCCAAACACTGAAAGAAAACTGAGAATTGAAGGAAAAGATAAATTTAAAAGTGCAAATGTGTGCAAGTACGTGCACGTGTGTGAGTGTGCCCAAGAGGGATGTAAGTTTTACCAACCAGCTTTTCAAAAAGTGGTTGTAAATTTATAAGTCTTCAAAAAAATTGATAGCAGCCATCTCATGCCTGATGTATAAAGCATTTCTATAATGTTTTGTCAATAGTAAGAAAAAACAGCGGTTGGCACAGTGGCCCCCCACCTGGGCGCACTGGCCCCCACCTTTTACATAAGATGGAAATTTTTGCACTTCCTTCACACTTATTTGCAGAATAAAACACCATAGAAGACCACTTCCAATCGCTCATTTTCCAAAAGCTTTGAAAATGATGCTGTAGCCAATAGGAATAAGGAGAATTGGGAGCTTAGCCCCAACCTCAGTTACCAGGCCCCTCCACTCTGAAGGTCGTCTCGGCACCCCTGAACTTCCTTTACTTAGATGTTCCATCTGCTACTGACTCTAGTTCTCATTTTGTGATAGAACTATGCTGACAGTTGGAGCAATTGCAGTTTTTCTTATGAGCAATGGTTATAGCAGTGCACACTGTCCTGCTATAAAATTTAATACACCCACTAATTATAAGAAGAAAATTGATAAGAATATTAAGGCTCAGAATTGCTGAAATTTAAGGATAATTCAAGAAGTATACAACGCTCAAAATTTATCAAGAATTCTTGCGTATTTGAGTTATAGTATTGCTTGTAAATCAACTTTTTCACTACTGATGTAAAATCTGTTATTCTGCTCCAGTTTTACTTTCCTTTTTGATGAAATGAAACATCAATAAAGATCTGAATATAATTCTTTGATTTCAGGCGAAGTTAAGCCTTTGGTACTTGGGAATAATTTAAGAATAATCGAAGGCTAGAGACCAAAGAAAAATCTTAACTATCAAGGCTCACCAAAAGGTTAGGTATCATTATAAAAAAGAATGCATAGAGCCAAAAGAAAATCTAAAGAAAGAACATGACGTAAAAGGCTTTTCTACAAATTAACGTCCATGCAGAATACAAGATGCTGTTCGGTCAGCCAAGTTTATATTTCTTAGCCAGAAATCTGCGAAAAATTACATGTCTTGCAGTAATCTTGCTTAGTGTCCTCGCCGACAGTTGAGTATAAATAGTGAAATTAAAGAATAAGAGAGGTTATTCATGCTGCAAAAGACAATGGGAGAGCGAGCAAAACGTACAATTTCATGAAGCTGGGAATAATCCCTATGATTAAGAAACCGACCTAGAACAAAAAACAGACCTCATTGCGATCAGATCTTGATGGATTTTGGAGTTCCCATGGTCCTTGGGTCAAGAAGTACGAAAAAATGATTCTACCTGGCATGTACACGAAGAAAACTAATTCTGAACAGAAAAACAAGATTTGGAAAGCTTACAAAAAGCAGAGAACGTATTTGCTTGATGAACAGCAGTATTTTTTCTTCTTCCTGGTTTACACTCTTTCCATACGAATAAAGTTCACAAGAATATCTGCAGTGTTAACATTATTTATAATAATTTTTCTTAGCCAATCGTATTTAGTTTTGGTCACATGCATTAGTAATGCTGGGTGTAGTTAGCGTAATTACTAGGATAGAGAGCTTGCTTCAAAACAACAATATCGAGGCTCTAAAGTGTTGAAATTTAAGAAAAATTTTAGAATAATGATTCAAGCTTCATCAAGACTTGAAACATTTGTGTATACGAGATACAGTATTGCTGTTACATTAATTTTTGCAGTATTCATCTGTTCTGCTCTTACTTCGTTAATGATGAAGGCTTCATCATTAATTTAGAGTGGTCTTGAAAATTCAATTAGTGGTCTTGGAAAAGAAAATTAGTGGGGAGAAATGGGACGCTTTGATAAGTTTCTTGTTCACAAGGTTCCATTTGGGTTGAGGTAATTATCACTCATTACCCCCACTAAGCAGCAAAGCGTTATAAAAAAATAATGTAAGCAGCAATGTTTACCTAGGTGTGGCATCATTTTCCTGCACATTGAAGGGTGTGGTTTGCAGAAACTGTGGTTCTGGAAAATCATGCTTAATTAGGCACTGGATGAAGCAAAACGTAAACAAAGATTTGAGTATATTCCTTTATTTTCAGGCGAAGCTATACGATTGATACTTAAGAAAAATTAAAGAAAAATCCCAGGCTCTAAATCCGAAAAATTGAAGAGTATTGAGAATCAGTGAAAAATCAATTAATCTTACACAAAAAGAGTGCACTAAATGGAAGGTATTTCTTTGAATTCTTCGTACCTCCTTTTAAGGTATATGCACATTGTTCAGTAAGGAGTACTCCTACTTAACACAGCGTATAAAATCTTCAACACACAAGGCGACAACACAGCCATTGGATAGCTACCGGCGATAAACTCATTGAAATCCAAGAATGTTCAATAAAACGGAAAACAAACGTATTTGTACACCGTAGCTGTCACTTCCAATCGATGCGTAACTAGCTTAATAAAGAGGATAGTCGAGCTTTGGTAAACTTGTCAAAAACAAAAACATTATGATTTGTCATTGGCCTTATATCCACCGCATTCCTCGTTCACAACAGGGACGCCGGAGCGTGTTTTTGAGTGAGTGGGCTGGGGACCAGTGACATGCTCCTATTGGGCGTGGAAGTGGGGGGCAGAGGCGAAGGCCCCCAAAAAATTGTATAAATATACCCTGAGATTGCAAGAAAACCCCCTTTTCGAATACCAAAATACATCCTATCTCAGATAGAATTTGCTATCTGTTGTACGACATCATATACTAGCAACGAAAAGGGGGAGCTGGAGCCCCCCGGCCTCCTCCCTGGTTCCAGTGTGCCTGCACAATATCGTTTGAAGCAGGAAAAAGGTAGGCCAGAATCATTAAATAGTTGCAAAAGCAATCTTCCAAACAGTTCCTTGCAAGTAGTAAAGAGTTAAGGATCGATAAAGTATTATGGACTAAATAAAAGGTTGCGATTATTGAAATTTAATTAAGAATCATGATCCAACTGACAATTTGAAATTTAGAGGCAAGCTGCCATGGAGAGAACAGTATATAAATTCAAAATACCCAGAATGCAATGTTACCACTCAATCCACTTAAAGAATAGTGAATGAGAATTCCGAGTGGGCGGTGCCAGGATGAAAATGAGACGGAGACCATTCAAGACAATGTTCTGGCCAACGGCTAAAACGCTAATCGTGGATAAGCAAGACAAATGCAAAAACAGCTAATATTAGCTGATGAAACGATGGAATAAGAAGCAACTCCATGCTAAAGTCCACCAAGTGTTGCTGAGGTCAGGCATGGTCTAGGAAAACTCAGAAAAATTCCAAGGGTCAAAGAATCCTGATTGAAAACAAGCACAGAAAATACCGTGGAATTGTGCATGTGAATGCTCTAGAAAATGACTGGGTGACGATGGTAAATAGAGGATTAGAAATACTAAAAGAATCTAAATGATCACATGTTTGATATGCAATGATGAAAAAATGATCATGTTTATTAGAAGGGTGAGAAAATGGCGAATCGATCACGTGCAAATCTCTCCACCATCTACCTTCGAATAATGAAAGGTATGGGAGTCTTTACGTGAAGTAATGAAAGCTGGTAAAAAAATGGCCAAAACAGAATTGGTCACACGAGATACAATAGATAGACATGAGCAAATTAAACTTTTAACGTGAACTCTGCATGGGTAAATCTTACCTAGTTATCAGAAATGGAAAACTCACTTTGAGGTAATTGAATTAGCACGTACGCACCAAAATCGCGAAAATGCGACCCTTTTTTCCCCCATCGCACGCAAATGTACACTTGTAATGACCGCCCAGCCCCATTTCTAGCGTGAATATTTTTAAATATTTAAGCAATAATTCTATAGGGAAAAAAATTGCAAAAACATTTGCGAGAAAAGAAAAATAATCATAGCAAATATTTTATAAAACAGCAATGAAAGTCGACGCCAAAGAATATAAAGTATGATAAAAGTACCTTGCATATGAAAATATTACAAAATAAACGCAAAAAGGGACTTTTTTGCGTACCTACTTATATGTGCCAACCCCCTCCCC
>OLMO02000294.1:3270956-3285414 GCA_900291935.2 Cassiopea xamachana | reverse complement strand
ATGACATCACAGAATAAACAATAGGCTAGCTGAAGTTTCAGCAAAGGCATTTCTCCTGTAAATTGCAAAATGTAAACAAGGGGAAAACTTGCTGCAGCGATAATGCAGCTGTGATGAAATCAAACAAATCAGTGAACAATATTAATTTCAATTATTAATGCCATTGAAAAGAANATACCCTGAAAAGCTGAAAACTAAAAATTTCCATATTAGTGAGTTGTCAATAAAACTTCAACTATAATGGGCTCTCAATAAATCTAAACTGTAATTGGTCTTTAATAAACCCTCAACTATCAAATGAAGAAGACTTCAAGTAAGTAATAAACGTTTTCGATAGCATATTCTGCCAAAATTTACACAATTTCTTGAAGCAAAATTAACCATAAAGAACTATTGAATAAAAGTAATCTGAAATATTCACAAAAACTTAACACACATGACTGTGCATAGAAATCACAAAAAAAAGGTACAATCACGTCTCACCGCAAGCAATTATCATCTTAAACCATTCGAAGACAAGAGATCACTGCCAAACGAATCACGTTTGCTGAAATTCTACCTTTGCAAGTGCCGATAGTCTTCAAGGATGTTAAAACTAACTTGTATTAGGCAGTAGACGCGAGACAAGACATGAACAGCGATAACAATAAATATACATTGCCAGTCATCCACCTGTTTTGGTAGCACTGTGCATAAACTGCGTATAATCGTGATTTAGATTCTACGTTTGCAGATACGCCCTCATGAAGTCATGCGAATTGCTGCTGAATTAGGTAACATCTGCTCGAAAATGAAGCTAAGCCTGTGAATNTGACACGCGAAATTACAAGAGTAGCCTGCACAAAGTTCAAGCTAATAAATCATAACAGAATGATAAAGATTCCGTTTAGGGAAAACGCTTAATGAACTCGCAATGCACTCTTTTTTTAAATGAATAAAGTTTATAAGAATATTAAGGTTCAAAAGCATGAAAATTTAAGAATAATTTAAGAATAATGCAAGGCTCAAGCTTCAGTGAGGTCTAAAATTTTGCGCATTCCAGCTAGAGTACTGTTTGTAGATTAACTTTTGCAGTATCGATGAAATATTTATTGCTCTATTCAACGTTTGTTTAGCATTATGATGCAGTAAAATATCAACAATGACTTGAATATATTCCTTTGATTTTAGAGCTAAGCTGCATCTTTGGTACTTAAGAATAATTTAAGAACAAACCATGGCTCAAAATCAGAAAAATTTAAGAACATTGATGCTCAGCCAAAAGTTAGGTAATCTTATACAAAAAGGGGTGTAATGATGAGGAAAGTAATAAAATTAAATGAATCACACTGCAATAAGACGCAATGGGTTGGCAAATGCTTATTATTCTGCCAATAGAAGCTTGTGCATTGGCACTTTTGCGCCAGAGAATTCTAAGAGCTACTTGTAATAATGGCTCCTTGGCTTATTAAATAAAACAAAATTAAAAACTATCATTATGATTATGATTATCATGAGAATATCGCAAATTTCACTAATTCACCATACTTTACCAACAGTAGCTGTTATCTGGGGGGGGGGGCAAGGGGCCAAAGTGACCCCAAGTGTCATTAAGTCGGCAAATGCTCGGCACCAAAGGCTAAATATATATATCTTTTTTACTAGAAAATGACATTTTTTCGGAGTCTCAGTTGTCTTATAAACGCTCTTCAAGAAAAAAGACGTGTACTCGGCAAATTCTTGACTACCTCTAATATGCTGGGCAAACTGAGCACCGTTGCCCTCCACCGAATTTTCTTGAAAAACCGGAAATGCTTACCAATGCTTTCCTGACTACTAAAGCAAAGTAAAGGTAGTTCTGTATACTTTTGTACGTAGGGGAGTGCCTGTTAGAGGGGACATTTATCCTGAGCCATCGGCATGTGAGGTAGGGTGGCCAGTTCCTTTCCTCGCCACCTTTATCTCCCTACTGTTGCCACCATTTGCTGCTGGGTGAATAGTGAGCGAGCAATCAGTCAAGGCCTCGAGTCGGGCTAGAGCCGTAGACCTTCCGCACAGGAGTCATGCGCTCTAACTGCTATACCACCTAGCCAATTGCCTAACTAATAAGATAAACATACTGAATACTAGTGAATCAAAAGCTTAACACTTCTGAACGAATCCTTTCTTCATTTCTACGTCAAAGAAGCAGTCATTTAGTGAGTTGCTGAGAACTTTCCTATCATCAATTCCTGACTCTATAAAATTAATTTCTGCTGGAACTTTCACATCGTATGACATATGCACCTATCACAATTATAATTATCATAATCTCAATGTGCTATTGTCTAATATGGCTGCTAACCAACATAAAAACAAAAATACAGAAAATACAACAACAACAAGAACAATAATTAGAACAACAGCAACAACAGAATATTCGAACTGATATAAACAACAAAGGCGAGCAGAAACATGACTTTCTTTGATTGTTTCTTGTAGATTTTCTCTAATCAAATTTTTATCAACTACACTATCAACAATACAATAGAAGGCCACAGTTGACGTCAAAATTGCCTTTTTCAATTTGAAACCCTAACATTCTCTTCTTTATTTTCTAACAAAAACCATCCATTACCATTATAGCATTTTCATACTCAAGAGTTAACCACCACAAATTTCAAGACGATTGATTAAAGGTAGGCATATAATTGTGTGGCTAGAAAAATCTAATAACTCTCTTGACCAACAGACCATCCCTTTTGTTAAGAAGAGATTCTAGATCTGACGGCTGCTGCACACAAATTGCTTCGCATCCATCAATATTCTACAAATCCTCCTTCACAGTTACAGTACCAACAACTCCATGCAATTTCAAACACTTAATACATTTTATGTCTCTTAAGCATAATCCATCAGCAAGGACAACTACCGACATCCTAAATGCACGTGGCTACAAACAACTACACACATTTTATAAGACTACCTCACTTTTTGTTGAGCCTCAATATTCTTAAATCTTTTCGGTTTTGAGCCATAGATTACTCATAAATTATTCTTAAATATCAAATACGTAAGTACGTCTCAAAATCAAAAGATCATATTCAAATCTTTATTGATGTTTTACTTCATCATAAAGCAAAGCTAAAGTGGTGCAGAACGACAAAAATGTTATTGATAGTGAAAGAGTTAACCTACAAGCAGTACTGTAACTCAAATACACAAAAAGTTTTGTAAGTCTTGATGAAACTTGAGCCTTGCATTATTCTTAAATTATTCTTAAATTTCAGCGATTCTGAGCCTTAATATTCTTATAAACTTTATTCTTATAAAAAAAGTGTGCATATGTCTTGGGCAATTAGCTTATCGAATGGTCCCTTCTCCTGAAGACCGTGCATTGATGACTTATCAAGTACGGCATATGAAAGATCGAATAAACTATATGCTAGCCACAACACAGAAGATTCCATACAGAGTAAAATTCATTGGCAAGAGGAAGCATATCGAATGTGAGACCTGCCGAGGTTTTGCTTATTGCTCTGACAAACAGGTGGGTAACAACCACTGCTAATGAATTATCTATAGACATGCAGTTTATTCCGACCTCGAGCTGCCCTTTGTTCTGCCTTTGAAGACAGGTCATGGCTTGGAAGGATGCAAAGGTTTCTATTGAATTATTTGTCTCTCCATGTTGAGGTGATTGAGGTGCTCGATATTCCAAGCTTTTGAACATGCGGTGAAAGATGGAAAAATTGAAAACTCTACACAATTACGAGTCAAATAATAAAGTACGCGCATTTTTTATAAAATACCAAACTTTCTGTCTTCAGCTTGGATGTTTTTAAATATTTCGTCAAATCCAGCCTGAAATGCTTCCTAACTGCTTCTGAAATCATGAAGAACTCCTATGACAACAACAACAACCCAGGTTAGGCACTGTGATGTTCAGGTTTGCAAGGCATTTAATGGACTTTTTAAAACTTATTTCCCCATTGATCAAATATTTTCTTGCAAAAACAGTTTTATTAAGTTATTGTTTGAAACCCAACCTGCCTATGCTTCAAAAATGTTTCTAAAATGTTTATCAATTTTTGCCTAATTTCAGCCTCATGTTTCTTATAAAAATATTTCTTATAAGACACAAAACGTATACTCCGTTCAGTCACTCTTAAAATACAGACTGCTAGATAAATGTGTGATGATGCGTGTGATTTATGCACTAGTAAAGACACTTCACACAATCGAACTCTGAATTTCTACTGCTCAATATCATAAGCTAATAACCAAATGCTCAATACAGATACAACCCATAAGTTGCATGTAAACGAGACAATGACGTGAGGGATTCACAGGTTTTGAAAGAGGCAATAACAGCATTCATGCATGACCCATGAGTCAAACTACCAAGCCAAGCAAAGAAAAAACACTGCATCAGCAAGTTTGAAACATTTGAACTTAGGTACTCCTGTGCAGAGCGCTGAGTGCCGCTCGCAGGCACAAAATGCCACACTTCAAATTCTGCGGGCACTTTTCATCCAAATCAGTATATGACTATCCGTTATATTCTATTTTTTCTGCGGGCATATTTTTCTTAGATCTGCGCTCGCAGACACAAAATACTTTTAATAAAACCTGCTCCTGTGACCTTTCAACCGTTTGTATTTCACAGCATAGATTATGGCAGAAGGATGAAAGATTATGATTCAAATATGTTGCCCCATTCTTGGATGTCAATGAAAAGGGTCAGACTGCCATGACATTCTCTAACATTGCAAAAAGGACTAAATTTTTCTGACATAATTATGAGGGAATGTATTTCCCTGATTCACCTGAAATAGCAGACACCCTGTTTTATTTAGATTGTAAATATGTGTACTATTGAAGCAGAAACACAGCATATTGCAATGGGAGTAAAATGGGTTCCAAACATGAAAAAGCATGTCAAAGGCATAAATACATAAAATCCTTCTCGTCCTGCCCAAAGTAGTAGAAACAATCTCCATGCTCGATCTACGTTTTAGCTCACTGTATTTCTGCCTAATCTGGCCAAAATGGATTAAAATTTTCCAATTCTGAAGGTCGTTTTATCATGTTTTTAACTAAGTTATTGCTTGGAGTACCACAATCAAAATTCCACATACCTCTGCATCTGATTTGAACTCTGCAAAAACTTGAGACAACGACCAAAATCAGCAACAGCTCATCTTTGTAGCCAAGGGTGAAGATAATCAGTATTGTTGTGGGTAGAGAGGTAACGAAACGGGTCTCAATTCACTTAGCTAGAAATAAAAATGAATTGATTCGATGTATTTTAATTCGTTTTATTTCAAGCAAAGGCAGACAAAGATAGTCTCCCGATACAAAGCA
This sequence comes from Cassiopea xamachana, assembly GCA_900291935.2. Classification (NCBI taxonomy): domain Eukaryota; kingdom Metazoa; phylum Cnidaria; class Scyphozoa; order Rhizostomeae; family Cassiopeidae; genus Cassiopea; species Cassiopea xamachana. The sequence continues at coordinate 3,280,089 of OLMO02000294.1, read as the reverse complement.
GAACCTCGTCGACACTAATGCCCTCATACGCAGTAAAAACAATGCAATCTATGCATAGTCAAAGGCAGATTCTAAAAAATAAGCCCTATGTTGTCTTCCATTGAATAACTGTTCACAATATAAGCACAATTATTTAGCTATTGGCTCAGTACTCAACTGGTCCGACCAACAAAATGGATGTCAGATAAGACACCTACTTGATCTCATAATTAACTTAGGTTGGATTTTCTACAGCAATTAATGGGGGTTGGTATACTTGGAATTTTCGGGGCTTCCTTGGCACTGACAAGGAAACAAGGAAGGCAATATGCAGATCGGAATCAACATTTCTAACAAAGGAGATAATATTAACATGGACATCACAGTTTGATTGCAGGTCGATGAACCCAAAAGAGGAAAGGTAATCTTTCTTCCAGCTCTTCCAATCGAAACAAGGGAGATAATTTTGAAATCTATAAAGGACCTCATGAGCTCCCGTCCTGACAAAGCAATAAAACTCCAAAGCAAAAATTAATACCCAATTTAGCACCAATAAATACCCAGCAAAATGCACTTACTAAACCACCTAATAAACTCATTCATAATAAAGGAAATAAAAATCAAAGAAGACGATGCAGATAACTTCAGCAGGGAGACACTTTATACAACGTAATTCACTCGAAAACGTCATATTTGTCGAGGCTAATAGTAAATTCTTCGCTACTGCTACAGCATGGATTATCATCAGCTTAAATTTGGCCTCATTGATCTCCCTAGCAGTCAGCTAAAACTTACCAAATCCACATTTCTTTTCTTTCATCAATCTCGGTAAAATGTTCATCTATAATTTTGCAGACTCAATTTCCTTCATACCTTAATAACAAGGTTTCAGCTTCTAATTGTTTCGCTGAATCCTAACCGTGGCGATGTTGGCAATAGACCTAACTGGACGTATGCACACTATATAACACTTAGCAGAGTGCTTGTAAAAGCACTTAAAACAATATATATATAGCACATTCGCAGAAGAATTTCAATGAGATTTGATTCAAGAATGCTTGACACTGCTTGGACACCACTACAACCTTGGCAGAATACTGTTGATTTCTTGCCCTAAGCGGTATTGGCATGGTGGCCAAAGAAAATCTTGTTGCAAAACGTGGAGGCTTTGGGCCGACATCTAAACCTGGCCTTCGATCCCCAAGATAAATTTCAAATACACCCCCAGTTTATCAATCAAAAACATTGGGTTGCATTATGATAAACGCAATATGGCCTTCAATTCTTGCCAAATGGTTAAGTAGCTGATTGGATACGTATTTTTCTTATTTTTGAGTGGAAGAAGTTCGCACAAGTAGCGATTCTAGTGTAACCCAGCTAATGTCTAAACATAAAACGGCTAGAAAAAGGCAAATTAAAAGCAAAATACGTATCCAATTAAAAGGAAAGATATTTTACTATACCATAACAAAATGCAACCACTAAGTTGAAAAATGAGTTAAGCTTTAAACGAATCGTGTAAACTGCATCAGTGCGGTTTCCCACGCATCGCATATTGAACGTGGAAGTTAGGCTTCTGGCACTACACTCATTAGGCTAAAACATGATTTCCGTGTACGACCTAGTTGCTATCACAGAAATAATAGAACACAGATAGATCTGAAGATTTGAAGATTAAAAATGGTGTTCACGATTGTAAGCTCAATTCTCTTCTAGGATCATTCAACCGTTACATACGCCTCTAGGCCAGCATGCCTTCTAGGACTTTTGCTCGCCACAGATTCTAGCCAAAAATTTTCTAGAAGATGATGTCTTGCCATTTGAGCAGGTCAAACTCGGATAAACATGACGTGAATACTGATAAAACTCGCCAAATTGCAGTTGGCGAGTGGTTTCAGAAGTGTGCACTCGCCACAGACCTGGCGCAAAAAGGGTGTCGAATGCAGTCCGGCCTCTAAGGAGGAGGGAGGGTACCTTCAATTGTAATGCTATTGCTTTATTGATATGGAGAGCTTATAGTGCGGAGCGTTAAGCCTGGTTTCCATATAACTTTCTAGGGCCGGCAACCCACCGGCGACTCACCGGCGACATTGAATTCTTTAATGTAAGCACTTTATTTCAACTTCCGGCGACCCACCGCAGACGTCGAAGAAAACCACCGCAGACGTCGAAGAAAAGTTGAAACTTGTTCAACTTCTTTCTATTGCAGTGCCGGCGACCTCGAGAAATTTATATGGAAACATGATTGCAGTAGGTCGCCGGTGGGTCGCCGGCAGTTTCAGAAGTTTGAATGGCTTCAATACTACTAAAATGACTTTCATTTCAGTTATATTTTGAAATTCTCTACGGAGGAGAGCTCATAGCCGGTGGGTCGCCGGTGAGTGAAAAGTATATGGAAATATGCTTCAGTAGCAATGTCGCCGGTGAGTCGCCGGTGGGTCGCCGGCACTAGAATGTTGTATGGAGACCAGGCTTTACAGGAGAGGGAGGGGGTCTCATAAACGGTAATGCCGTTACGTAACAGGTGAATAACCAATCTGCGTGACTTCCCTAAATAACATGTTTGGCTACTACGATAGGAAGGCGAATATGGCTTAAGGACGGATACAACCGCGATAAATATTGGCAGTGAGCGTAATTTAGAGAACGCTAAATACAGGCCTAATCCCAGTAGATCCCTTATACACTAGAAAGTCGATAAATCTGCTTTAGCATGAAACCGTGAGAACACGAAGGAGCCAGAGGTGATTGCCAGGGGCTTCAGGGGCTTCAGGGGGCGAGCCCTCTTATTAAAATTGCAGTTCATTTTGGGGCTCAGCTCCCCCCCCCCCAAATTTTTGCATTGCTATGATAAATTATGCACTGCTACATGGCTATTGAAAGACATTTCTAATTGTTGATTATACTCTATCATTATGAAACTAAATTACCACCGAAATATGAGCATGATCGCACCTAAATCACTCCCCTGTTAAAATTCCTAGGAATCACAACTGGCAGGAGCTATTATTCAACTATATAGCGAAACCACCAATTAGCTGCTTTTCCAAGGAAATATCAAAACGGGAAGAACATTAGTAATAGCTTGCATTCAGTTAAATAACAGCCCTGTAATGAAGAAGAAAGAGATCAATTGAGTTCTTGGCTAGTCACACATAAAGCGAAAACTTACGGAGGACCAGTGTGCATTCTGGGGTTTTTTGCTCGCCACAGATTCTAGCCAAAATTATTCAAGCGAAAAGGCTCGCCATTTTAGCTGTTAAGACTTGGGCAACCTTGGTCTGAATGTTGAGAAAACTCACCAAAACTAGCCAAACTTCAAATGGCGAGTTTCTCCAAGGTTCCTGCTCGCCACAGATCTGGCGCAAAAAGGGTCTAGTATCGAAACATGTCACTATTTTTGCTCCCATAACTTGGGCCTACCACATCCTTAGAACTGACATAATTGTTTCTTTTATACAGAAGTTTTTCGGTACAGGACTGAAACTCTCTTAACATTTTCACGGCTGCACAATCAAAGCATTCTTAGCAAAATTTTTGAATTCCCATGTTTTGCACATGCACATTAATGAGAATAAATCTTACCAAATGACAGAAGTTGAAAAACTGTTAGAGCGCAGCCAACAAAACATATATTTCTTAGGCCTCAACAATCAAGTACGGAACTTTATCTTTTGAGCACCTGAGTACCACTTTCTTACAAACTACTTTCTTGCAAGAAAAAACGTGTACTCAGCTACTGCGCATGGCATACTGATTTTAAATATTTTACCCTATACACAATCGTACTGTAGTCACAGATATCCAAAGCAAGGGCAGAACTTGTGAGAAGTAATAGTTACTGAAAATGTACTAATTCTCCACAGAAACTCTCACGTCATTGCCTCTCAGGTTTTTGGACTGCAACTCTAATAAATTGTGATTCTCATGCTTGCTCAGGGTGTCTTCCAAATCTTGAAGACGGATTTCCCTGACAATTCGCTGACATTTCCCTGACACATGTCCCCTTTCCCTTATAGATTTCATTTTAAGGGTCACCCAATAAAGGAAAAATTATTGGGGGGTGTAGGTAGTTGAAATTTTGAAGTTTATCGAATGGTACGAAGAGTGGCTGCCTGGCTATTTCTAGCAGAGGTGGCCAACAGCATGTAATGCAGCAGTAAAATAAAGGTAACTCAGATGTAGGTAAAAGCCAGACCCCCTTAAAATCAGTGGTGGACATTTTTCTATTTTGGGGGGAGGGGCAAAACCTCCTCGAAGTTAAGGCACACGTCATGGAAGGCTATAGCTAAGAAACCATGCTAAGGGAATGAGAAGAAACTGAGGGGGGTCTGGGGGCTTGCCCCTAGAAAACATTTTTGAGGCCACGCCCTGTAGAGGTCGGAAAACGCCCTTCTGCAGAGTAGGATATAAATTCCTTTCCTTATTGATCTCTATGCTGAGAACGAAAAACTGATCCCCTAACCTGTTATCACTGAGATTTTTTTATTTATTAATATAAGAACCAAACCAGAACCACTAATATAATCTGTTTTTAATAAGGGACAGGGAAATCTATTCGATGGGATGTAGCAAATGCTTATCTAAAACGTTCTGTTGCATGTACAAACTTAAAGGCTGCTTCAAGTAGTTTTTTGTTTGCATCAATAGTGAGTCTTTCATCACCAGATGATATAACTTTTACAACCTCTTGACTAGAGGAAGGAGAAGAGAGAATATGAAGTTGCAATATTGCAGCTACGCTCACTAGGAAATTGTATCAAAGTGCAACATAAGAATGGCAAAGCAGCAGGTAATGTTCTGTATCTTCTATCCCATCATTCAAAGGACACAAAGGGTTGATTGTTCATCTGAAATTACGCCTAAACTTATGAGAGTGAGATTTGCAGTCACTGAGTCTTAGTTACTAAGAACAACATAGGAAAAAGTTACGCCAAAGCACTGCCACCACGTCACTGGAATAATGGCCCTACCTATGTGTTGTCCAATGCCTGTACGCCAAAGAAAAGACAATCACACACAAGAAAGCTGACTCTTACGCTGTTGTAGATTGCCACCTGTGAGCTACTACTTATGAATCAAATATCACATTTGGCAAGTCTGAAATTATTGAGGAAGCAAGCGTCCCTCCCGTCCCCCCTCGCACCCCTGAATGCCCCTTGCACTGCCTTAAATGTGTCGAGACATTGTATGTTATAAGCTATAGGTTAATGGCCTTATTCACACAGAAAGCGGGAGGATTTCACCACGCGAGCGGAGAGAGCAAAAACACTTTTGAGTCCACACCCACTGTAACGTCGGAACACGCCCTTTTGGCAAGTAGGACAAACATCATATTAATCATTGATGTTGCGCAATTCTTGGATGTCAGTGAAAATGGACAGATTTCCCTGATATTTCCCTGACATGGCAAAAAGGATCAAATTTCCCTGACAATTCCCTGACAGTTTGATGAGGGAATTGATTTCCCTGACATTTCCCTGACACGGCAGACACCCTGTTGCTATTTGATAAAGAGGTCCATCTCTGGTAAAAAGCAGGCGAGACTCTTTGATTTTCGTTAAATTTTAGCACTTTTTGTGATTTTCCTTTGTCATTTTGCGATTGATTTTTTATATTTTCGTATGATTTTCACAAAGAGCATGAAGCTCTTAAGAGTAATAAGCCCCTTGGCTATCGAAAATTCTCTGCTGCCTTTGAATCTGATAACTACTATGATAAATTATGATAAACTCGCGCAGTCTTAAATAAAATTAAAATCACCATATTCTTGATTTTAAATCATTCAAGCATTAGCTAAATCCATCTAAAGTCTTAACCGAACGCTCCTACAAAAACACCAAACACAGGATTTATATAATATTTTGGATTTCGCAATCATAATCTTCCACCACTCTTCCATTAAACAAATGATTCTATGAAGAAGTACTGAAAATTAAAATACTCTTCAAATAACATTTTCCTAACGCTTTATACATGAGTAAACTTTATGCGTCTCCCAGAAATACGGAATGTTTAAAGTTGCCGCATTGCCTGTGATCTTAATACAATGAAGTATATTCAAAACAAAAACCTACTGGTAACAGGTTGGCTTTGTCATCAACATAAAAGCCTGATTCAATAAAAGCAAAGAACACTTCAAGTAGTTAGTAAACATAAGGGACATAGGATTGAGGCTTGGGGCACTTCTGCTCCTGCATTAATATGACAATCTGAAAATAAAACAAAGGGATGCTAAAAACTCTAAGACTTCACCAGTAGTGGAAAAATTAAGTCAGCGAGGCATCCCCAAAAAGGAGTAGCGCAAAAATAGGGAGATAGCAGTTTGAATTATTCATGAAAAATTTCGATAACTCTGCCTTATGGCCTTCGCCAGCACTACACAATGTCTTCACACGTCGCTCTACAAATGTCGTCTTACAAGACCAGTACTTAATGAGATTACTTAATGAGATTTAGTGTTGCGCTACCAAAGTGATTGATTTAACGCTGGAAAATTGAAAAAATGTGATCTTCTACAACTTACCATAATTTAGTGACATGTGGAGGTACATAATGAAGTACAGAAGGACGAGCTAGCTTGACAAAGAGAAAAGGTTCAACATGAAGAATAACTGAGTACCACTAGAGAGTCGACCTTTTCTCATCTTCCGTTATTTTCTTGTCGATAACGAGCAGCGAATACAGAAATAAAAAGCTAACGAAAGAGGTAGTCTGCATGAAACATTACTAGTAACTAAACAGGTATCTAAAACTTTCGATTGATTCTAACAAACCTCCTTTTACTTAGTGCACACTGCACTCCTGCACCTTTTCAACGCAAACGACCACATAAAACAATTTCCAGGCTACAAAACGACACAAAGATATATTGCCGATGACCACTGTCTTCGCCGTACGCGTTTCATTGTTGCCAGTGTACACAACAATGTCATTGCAAGTACATAAATTATTCAGCATCAGCTAATTGTTTTGAAGCAAAAACAGTAAAACTTGTAAATTAAAGAATTACTGAATTAAACCTAATCTTGTATTTGCCTTACAAAGCGTGGATGTAGTCTATCATGCGCTCAATTCAATTATCAGATAGTTCTAAATCAGTTAAAAATCGTTGTCTTTTACTGTGAAAAGAGTACTTAAGAAAAAATGTCTATAGATAAACATTTTTCCGAGATGCTAGTTTTCTACGTTGAGAATATAAGCACACCTCCTCCTTCGACAGGCTGCAACTACAGAAATGCAAAAACATTGCTGTACAACCATATCGAGTAATTGGTTTAATTAACAGTGCAAGATCATACGCCTGGTTGGAAGTGCTCCAAGAGAAATACATAATACGTTCCAAAATTAAACACAGACTCTACCAAATGCTTGGACCTCAAAACCAGGCAGAATGTTTTGCAAGACATTGGCGGATACTTTTGTTGGTCGCTTGAAAACAGACTCCTCTTCTGAGCAATGGCAAATGCAAAAAAATTAAGCCGAGCCTCCTTCATCAAACAGTATCTTCATTCTCAAGCAATTAGAGACATTATTACAACTGAGATTGAAGGGCTATAGTTCATTCAAACTGGAATACCAACTGATTTTTCTTGCCATCAATTGAGCTTTTCTCTAATTATGTTCCCATGCTCTATGAATTCACGGACGTGATAGCTCAAATACTAAACCAGTAAGCCTTCCCACCGAACTACATCTTAATTAGATAAACATCAGTTTCTATTGTTCATTGTTGGTTGGTTGTAGCAGAGATGTGTCTGATCACACAGCCTGAGGTTTCGTCCTGCAAATCGTCTTGCATGAACTGTTGACAATACGCAGTAACTGGTTCTACCCCTTGATACATACATACATCTATATAAATATATATATATATATATATATATATATATATATATATATATATATATATATATATATATATATATATAGGGCCTTGGCTACGGAGGTGTGGGGTGCCGAGACCTTGCACAGGCTTCCGAGATCCCAGCCAAAATACAATAGCTTAGAAATAAAATTCCCATTTACTGACAACAAATGGAGCAACGACTTTGCTTATAACTAAGCCAATAGTTAAAGAAAATGATATGCTGACTAAATAATTTTTTTCCTTGACTTCTCCCTGACTTGGATAAAAACTATAGGAAACTCCATGATTATTCCAGGTTTTCCCTGGTTTTTCATAAAAATGGCCTGTTTTCCATGTTTTCCCGGTTCAGCATGAATCCTGGAACATAGTGTTTGTCCCACTATCCAAATGAGCGTTTTCTGACTTCTAATGGGCGTGAATTGTGATATGTGAAAGCACATTCCCTAAATATATATATATATATATATATATATATATATATATATATATATATATATATATATATATATATATATATATATATATATATATATATATATATATATATATATATATATATGTATGTATGTATATAATCATTGGCACTGGGTGACCTAGATAACTTTCGAAACTATTTTTCGCTGTAAGGAAAATGTTCGATACAACAGTTTCACTGCTTCCATCTGCACACGCGTCAAAAATTTTTGTGAAAGCCATATTGGCGGTAATTCAACATCTGCGGCAGGTGACAAATATTGAGTTCCAAAACCGCATGAAACGCACCAAACTTATTTAAGAACGAGCTTCTCCTCCAAAATTAAAGAATGCTGCCAGGCTTGCTCTTGTTGTTCGCAGACTTGTGACCGAACTCACCCATGCAATCAAGATCAAGCCCAATTTTTTAATTTTCTTTACATCCGGGATAAAACAGTAGCTAACAATCAAGTTCTACGAACTCGTTCAGGTGCATAGGAACACCCAACGGGAACAGTGAAACTTCTATCTCTCTTCCTCCTCAATGTGCGGGTACCAGTCCAGTCAGCCAGTTCGCCTCTGAGAGTGCCAGGTAGACAATTTATGCCGATGATGATTTTCCACGCCATTCATGCTAAGGAGGGAGCCCAAAATCTCAAATATGCCGAGCAAATTGACGATCTTTAAGCCTCGGGATGACGGTAATGCACCCAAAACTATGGGCGTAGGAGGACACTCTCAAATCTAAGTGGCTGTAGACTTTCTGAAGGGGTTTACAGCGCACCCTGTCACCCCGTGTCCTACACCTATACCTACAACTTACAGCTTAAA
>OLMO02000294.1:3220637-3245544 GCA_900291935.2 Cassiopea xamachana | reverse complement strand
TATATATATATATATATCTGTATATATATATATATATATATATATATATATATATATTTATATATATATATAACTATTGTTGTAATTAATGTTTATTTAGATATTTGTGTATGTAAGTTGGTCCTAATTAGTATAAAAATGCTTGAAACAAACCCACAGTTAAATAATGAATATGGAAAATGAAATTTGAAAAACACTAATAAATAAGGAGGGCTCTTAACAAGCTAAAAAGCGTCCCCCCCTTTCTATTAAGCATCCAAGCGTACACATAGCAGAGTTAGAAACTGTTTTACTCATAACAAGTCTAGCATCAAACCATTTCATTGCGAGATACTATAAAACATTCTCAAAACTATCGGAAAAATTAAGACTTTCGAAATTTCAACACATGACGCAGATGGTTCGGTAAAAGCAAAACAGCGCCCACGCAAGGCGCTTCATCTAACAAAACAAAGACGAAAACAACAATAAATCATAAAAATAACAGCAATTAACATTCACTAACCTGCTCCATTTGTAAATTATATTCCCTCCATCGTCATAAAGTATATCTCCAGCAGAAATTCCATCGCTCTTATGAACATTCCTATCTTCATTTGAGGTTTCTATACCATCTCCTTTACACTCTCCTATCTTACCATCAGATCTACTCCCCACATCTTCAGCAACAGTCGATGGTTTTGATGTGTTCCTGTTTGACGCCTGGCTATCAATGTCATCTCCCAATGTCTCTATCCCGAGAAACCCCGATGCCCTTGAACTGCTCCTTGAGTTTATTCTTATTGTCCGGAGTCTAGTACCAATTGGGCTCACATTTTGAAAAAGCTTATGGGACTCCCGTTTTCCGGATATTGGAGTTCTATGGCTGGAATGAGTTCTCTCTGTTATCGAAAATGAATTCTGCAGGGCGACAGGACTTATACGAGTCTCACTTGGCACAAGCAATTCGCCTTGGGAATTAGGTATAAGGTCCTTGACAACATCTGAAGCTGGCATTTTTCTATTCACTAAACAATCTGTTGGACTAATTCGACTCGAAGTTTCACAGCAAGATAATTCACTTTTCGACTGATTTCTTCTGCTAAGAGGAGATTCAAATACAGGCGAACCATCACCCCTTGCATGGTTGTCTCTAAGTGTATCTATATTACCAATAACTGTCTTTTCACCTGCCTTAAAATTATCAACATAAGCGGTAGATTCGCTCAAGGAGGAAACATTCTGATACAAAGTATTTAACTCTCCAAGTTCGGTATCATACAAACTGATGCCCATTTTCTCTGAATTCCTAATAGCAGTCAAGTCAGCTTGACAATCATTTTGCACAATCGACCTATCTGCTGGTATCGTAGTGGTATCAAAAACATCAAGGCTCAATGCTTTATCTCTAGTTATCTCTAATCGACTTGTGTCATCCTTGAGCAAATCCTGCCAACAGCTTTGCTGCTTATCAACTTTACTAGAAATTGGACTCTCGGGTTTCTTATCGCTACATACTTCATGGGTATTCAACGCAGGCTTTTGCAACCAAGCAGCAAAATCATCCAATATTGTCTTTCTTTTCTGCTGTGGCTCCTCTACGTCAATATAGTCGCATGGCTTAAGTTGCATCTCCTCGAATTCGTCTACGTGACCAAAATCGTTCTTCTCCGGTAAGTAGCGAATCAATTCAAAATCTTCGCAGCGACTAAACAATGATATGAATAAAATAACAAATACTTACAAAACCATCTAGTTTTGCTAAAGAAAAGCTATCATGATATCTATTACGATAGTAATCGAGTAATGATGATGTTTCCAGAAGCTGATGGGGAGATCACAACACTGACGACTATGATAATGATGATGATGATAATGATGATGATGATGAAGGCTAGCCCATGGTTGGAGACCTCCACGTGGTGGCGAGCTGGCACAGAGAGACAGCTGCCCTTAAGTTGATAGTGATTTAAGTCGCAGAGATTCACAATTGGGGAAGATATTGATAACCTGTGGTAAACTGTCCAACGAGGCCCCTTCAGTGAAAAGTAGACTCTGTGGCTCACGCTACAGCTCTGCCTAGTAACTGTTGGGGTAACAGAGTGGATTGAGTGTAACCGACTCAATCACCTCTTTTAATTAAATGACAGGCGATCAACTGACTCGCAAGGTCAGTCCTAGGCTCCTTTGGGGGCGTAATGGGAAGAAGAAAGAAAGATGATGATGATGATGATGATGATGATGATGATGATGATGATGATGATGATGATGATGATGATGATGATGATGATGATGGTGATGATGATGATGATGATGTTGATGATGATGATACTGATCATGATTCTGATGATGATAAAGATGACTAGCCCATTCTTGGAGATAATAATAGGTTACAGGTAGAAATAGTCAACAGTGTTAAAGACGCTTTCACCTCCCCCTTAAATTTGTGTCAAAGTGTCCACAACTGGTTGATGATATTAATATCTATGTTTAACAGGCCAGTCATTTGTAACTCTGGGTGACGGGGCAGGATGGAACTTAAACACTATTCGACAGCTCTGTACCCCTTCTTTTTTGTCGAAAAATTTTCATACCACATTGAGAAATAAGTACAGTTTTCAAGAAGCCCAGTAGTTTTCCAGAAATAAGTGCTCAAAAGTTCTCAAGAAAGTTTCTTACCCCCGATCGTCCTTTGATAAGTTTTCATACTCTCCCTAATTGTACCCCGCTTTGGTACCCAGAGCTTTATCAATGACTGATCCCTAAGATGATTCTAAAACTGTCACAAGCATTATAATTAGCATATCTTCAAGACTAGGCCAAGAAGAGAGTTGGGCCCAAGCTTATGATAAGTGGCGTGCCCAAGGGCATTTGGGTAGTGGGGGAACATAAGCAAGTAACTGACATGCTACAAAATTTCCCAGATTTAACAAAAAGTGATAATCACTGCACCAGGTTCTACAAACGAGCTAAGGAGCTACCGCAGGATTCAGCAAAAGTGGAGGGGGCTTTGTTCCCTCACACACCCTAATTGGATACGCCCTTCCTTAGATGATAAACAATGCAAGGATAACAATGAATTAGGATCGTTTAATAGTACCTCTGAGGAGGAGATGAGTCGGGGAAAAGTTCAGTCATCTCAGCTGCAAGCTTATCATTTCCACGAAATAGAGATTTTATTGATCTGATAACCTACGAGATAATCATGCAATGAAATTTTCAATACATTCAAGCAGCTGCAAAAAATTGCAAGAAACCAGGCCCTTTTTCAAGGAATCAGAACTATGGGGGCAAATTCAAAATAGGGGGGTTCATTTTTCCGTAAGATACTATCTATTTATTATTTATTAAAGGATTCCTTATAGTTGATTGTTTGCAGAATAGTTGAAATATCATAGGCAAAAGCAATTGATTTCAACCAACCACAGTGGAGCAGTGCTTTTAACTGCATAACTTGCAGCTACAGGTATGCTCATTTCCATTCTTCAGAAACTCCTCAGAAAACCAAGCATTAAAGCATGAGAGATAATTGACTATCTTTTGGGAAGAAGGGCAAAATGCTATAGATACTGTAACGGAAAAGGCAGGAACGAGAACTGGTTGAGCAGAGGTCCCCTAGTTTATATTTCAACAGAGGCCCTGATAGTAATCTTGATCTTTCAACTCCAAAAAACGAGACAGAAATGAAAACTAACAACAAGATGCACGCATTGATATTCACTCGTCAAGAGTCTGCTTTATTCCCATTTGAAGATTTCAAGATTTTATCTGAAATCATTACAACTCAATTTATTCAAGAGTCAGGTGCGTACTGATATTTCAAGCATCGGGGTGTTAATATTTTTGCCCAATTGCTGCCCGAAGCTCAAAAACCTTAAAAGCGATACTGCGTGAGTTGGAATTTACTCCTAAGACTGGCATGTTTTGGCATTTAGATTATTAGCTACGTTCCTAAATTTAAAACAAATACATTCCTGAAAGTTTGCACGAATTCTAGTACCAACTTCGTCAATACAGATAATGATGGATGTGTCGATGAAAATAGAGAGCAATATATAATCCTGACTATTCATTTCAGATTTGTCCTGCGATCATGCTACTCCTCGTTGCTATCATTCTTGAATTCTTTAAATTCACGATATAGAGCTCCACTTTTCAACTGATCTCTCAATTATAGTAAAATTTTGAACACTGTGACAGTGCTGCCAAACAGTAATTAACTGCATAAAACACTACAGATAATTAATCTAGCATTCACTGTTTACAACGTAATGTTGCAAGTGCTGATCAATATCTAAAATCAAGAATTTCAAAAGCACTTTCTGGCTGAGGCATGGCTAAAAGCAGCTGTCCTGATGAACTTTTGCGATAAACCTATCCGAATAGAGTCTAATATAGAAATTTACCAGAACTTATTTACTATTCCAATAGCGTCAATTTCCTCCATTTCAAAATCACCCAAGAAATAAAGCCAGCATTAAATTAAAGGAGCTCGGTCACTGTGTTTTCAAACCTCTGTGGCGTGTATCTCTGACAATGAGATTAAGAAAGAGAGCTTCTTTTCTTGTGCTAAAGACAGACGAATATCTTCATGAAATTCAGGTGTCTAATAACATTCTGTCGCTGTGGAAGCAAAATGCCTGGAAACCAAAAGAAATGATAAACACCTTTCTCGAATCCTTTTCGGTTTCATGCAGCTCAATTGTTTTCTTGAGCAGCTCATGGTAAAGCTTCGTTTTCATGTAAAATGACTAGAAAGAAAGAAACAAGTTAGAAGATAAGGTGAATTTAATGCTACCAGCAAAACTAAAGCATTACGGAATGTTATAAGTTTGCTAAGAGAAATCCATGAGGTTTTGATAATGTACAGATATTGCACATGAAGAATATGAAACTAATTCACTGTCTATAGCAGAAGGAGTGGTGTTGGAACAACTAAATGCTTCGAATACAGCAGCAACCCTCACAAATGAACCTAGGTTTTTCTGAGCAGCCTGGATATGTTCTGAACAAGGTTCTAATATAAACCACATGCTTCGCATGCATTTACACTGCATTGAGCACAAGAATTCTTGATATTCTTGAGAACACTTTAAAGTTAGATTTCTTGTATAATAATCTTATCACATGTTGTGCAATTTGAAAAGTGCAGACAACCTATGACAATGTCTACTCATGAATTTTTAAATCAACAGTATGACATCCATTATATAAGAACCATCCCCATTTCAGCCTTTTTGGGGTTCTTATTTAGGGGTTCAAACAATGAAATTTCAGCCTCAGGGTTCTTATAAAACCAGGTTCTTTTATGCGAATATCTACTGAAATACTAAATGAGCATAAATGTCAGCAACCCATACTACACTTCACTACAAAGTTTACACTAGTTTAGACTATATTTCAAAAGCTTTCCTTCTACTATCATTCAGTCGTCCAGGTTCAACTTCAAATAATTGAAAAGCGATTGGGACAATTGTGAAGTCTTTAAGTCACCTGCACTTTAGCTGTGAAAGGTCAACTCTTGTGAGCTTTCAATAACAGCTCTCGAGATTCTTGCTTTAAACAAGAATGAACAGGTAGATGAACATAAGAGAGAAGTGCATAAAAGGTAAATGATTCAATCAACCAATCAATGGATGGATGAAGAAACCAATAGATGAATGAATGACGGAAGAATGAAGTGATGAATGAATTACTGATTTAATAAATAAATGAATAAACTAATGAAAGAACGAATGAACTGATAAACAAATGAATGGATGCATAAATGATTGGATAAATGAATGAATGAATGAATGAATGAATAAATGAATGAATGAATTAGATAAATGGCTGAATGAATTGATGAATGTATATATGTTTGTATATACGCATGCATGTATGTATCTATAAAATGGATAAATAAATAAATGAATTGATAAATGTACCAATAAATGCATGAATGAATCTATCATTAAATGAGTGAATGAATGAATTATTGAGTGGAAGGGTGAACAAAGTCTTCTTTTCTCAAAAACTAACTACAAAATTGGAATATGTTCATTACCTCACAGTTGAGTAGAAAATTACGTGCCTTATCGAATTCTAGCCAGGCTTCGAACTGAAAACAAGCATAGGCCACACTAACAACTAAATCAAAATTGAAAATTTTTTAAGATTTCTCGCTTACTCTGTTTGGTATAGTATCATCAATACCGAACAGGTTTTGGCGAGGCTGCTACATAACTATGCATTCTGCAACCGATTCTGGATCTCCTGCATACTTTTGTCAAGGAAAAAGATATTAAAATGGCAACTGAAGTTTGAGCTGCCAAGAGTCCCAAAATTGCTCAAAAACAAAGCAAATTCACTAAGGAATAATATGTCATATATCGGATGAAGTTGCAAATCTTTTTCACTATCTTCTTTGGCAGTGTACCACAGTCTTTGAGCAATGCTTTCACATACACCTCTCCGAATGCGGGGGATCGATTCTCAAGTTCTTAATATTTCTTACCTATGATTTGTATTGTTGAATTTTGGTCAAGACTTATGAAAAACATAGGCTCTATAACAGTAACTGATACCTGTCCAACTTCCTTAGCCTGTGATGGTTCCAGGAACCCAACAAACATTTCAATCAGATCCGGATAGTCCGCTAGTAAATTAGTAAGTTTCCAGTAGACCTGTGAAGAATACAAATAAAAAGACAACATTATGTAAATCTTAAAATAATGTGAACTCTTTTCATCGTCGTCCCAGTGGTGATTTCTAAAAATTTTAACAAGGGGGGCTCTAGGCACAACCACGCCCATATTTTGGGTGTGACCCAGCTACAACCAAGCCCATATTTTAAAAGATGGAGACGTGATAATTTAGTTTAATACTGATATAGTATAATCAACAATAAGAGATTCGTCAATAACCATATAGCAGTGCACAACTGATCATAACACTTTGGAAGCAAGGCCAATAAACTCTGAAAAGCCAAGCCAATGCAAGAATTCTAGGGGGCTGAGCCCCCCAAAATGAGCAGAAATTTTAACAAGGGGGGCTCCGTCCCCCCTGAGTTCCCCTAGAAATCACCCCTGCGTCGTCCTCAATCTTAAATTAACTCAAAAGGCGTGCTTTCCAACTCCTCAACAAAAACGATGTACATATTCAAACTGATGATAGTGAAAAAAATTGATGATAATGATAGTGGTGATGATGGCAATGACGATGATGATGGTGATGGTGATGACATATGTCAGATTCAGTAACAAATCAGCCGTTCTTTTGCGATTCACGTCTTCGGAAAGAAGATGATCTATTCTGAAAGCACTTTCCTGTCCACATCACTTGCAAAAAGATACTTATCTATATGAAAAAGGTCTTAAATCAAACGTAATCTTAAATCCATTAGCACAGAGGCAACCGCACAAATTCAAATCTCTCGTCTAAGGCATTGAAAGCGTGTAGCAATAAAGCAGAAGCAACAGAAATTCTACAAAACGAATGAAAATACCAAATGGCAGAAAGCGCGAAAGATTAATACTTGTACTATCAATGTATCTAACAGAGAAGCCTGTTGATTATCACTAGGCCCGATATTAGGTAGAAATATACAAAAGGCATGAGTGAGATAGCAAGAGATATAAATAAAACATGGATTGAATAAAGATAAAATAAACAATAAAGACTTTCAGATATTCATACGCTGCACACAAAAACATGGAATATATACTTGATTGTCTGCATAAACACGAAAGGGTTGCAAAGCACCCTATTAAAGTCACTAAACGTAATGCTTCAAGGGCAACATGTGGTGGCCACTGTGGGAGCTAGTGGGGCCATTTGATTCAACCCCCACATCAGGGATGTGTTTCTACCGTTTTGGGTAGCTAGATCAAAACACAACCAGTGGGCATATCAAGTGTTCTATCTGAGTCAGTTATATGGGAAGTGAAAAACTATATATCATCAACAACTGTAGTATTTTCTTAACAGCTATGCAATTGCAAGTGCTCCTGGCTCTAAATTATGGAATAAAAAAGGCTAACCTCAACTCTGTTCATTCCCGATCTTCCTGCCTCGTCTATCACATGCAAGAAATGACAATAAAGTTCTGGCTTGTCAAGAAGAGTTTCCTAAAAGATCAATAAATCACAAACTTATCAAAAAAGATTTTGTACGGTTTTTGAGTCCATAACTAGGATAGATACTCCTAAAGACCTAAAAGAACGGGGCATGTACAAATCTTCTCGAACAATTTGATTTACCTTGGTAGCTCGAGATGTTTCATTTGGAGGGAGTGGCAAATTTATTTAGAAACGAAGAACCAGTATAAAGGCCAATATCATTGTAGATAAATCCGCATTTCGACAATTCCAGCTAATAAATAGCATGCTTGTAATATAGACAGAACTGATATCTATTATAAGTATTATTGATCAAACTACATCAAAATTTGCTCGGCTACGTAGGTGCTGTAAAAATTCCTTCGTTCACTTTATTAGCTAGTTATGGATATGTATGTTACATCGGGGATTAATAGAATATCAAGCCCATTAAAATATAGCATTGATGCGAAGAGAACAGCACAGTCAGTAACACATGGTCTGAGTCTTGGATGTGAAATAAGGTGTATTAAACCATGTATGTCTATTGGCTAAGTCCTAAGTTTGGTAATTAATGGAATGTAGAAGTAAATAAAGAAGAAAAGATGTTTTTCGTCGTGGCTCTTCTCTTGAAATTTATAATTCAGCTGCAATTCCCAAGAAATGAAATAAAGTGGATGTGAAGTACGGTGGATGTGAAATAAGGTGGATGCGAAACAAGGTGGATGTGAAACAAGGTGGATGTGAATGAAATAAGGTGGATGCGAAATAAGGCAGATGTTCTTACCTTCACTTTTTCAAAGTAAAGGTCCGCAAACTTAGAAGCTTTTTCTTCAAGCTAGAAGAAAAATAATCTCCAGTAGTAATGCTCATTTTAAGCGCTTGGCAGATCTGCAGCTCATCATAACTTTTTGTAGCTTTAGACATAAAATCCACTGCTACTTATGAAAGAAATTTAGATGAAATCAAATAGCTATTTTTGACATTCATCAAATAAAACTTTTGGAGGCAAAATCCATTATTAAAATGAACCCAACATATTTACCTACATAGTAAGATCCATGCTGATATGGCTAAACGAATATCTCTCCTTAAGAGTACCTAAAATTGAAGCCATGGTTCATATTTGTAGAAAAACGTCTCAATTTTCTGGATTTTCTGAAAGAACTGATAAAAAGTTCCCAGTTTCCTATTAAACCTTGGTATGAAATCATCCCTTCAGTGAATGAATCTCTTGCAATGTGAGACCGAGGTAGAATCAACAAGAATTCATGCATGTCGTACCAACATTTGAAAACTGCAAACCCCTATAATAGTAGGCCTTTTGACCTAGAGAATTCTCTAGCAACGAATAACAGTGTATTGTAGGTGACCTTGGCATTAAGCTTGGAAATAGCGTACTAATGTTCAGATAAGCTCTTTATCGATAGAAAGCCCACTAGAATTACATTTGTACACAACAGATTTCTTTAAGCCAATTTTTTCTCTTATTCAAAGCAGCCTAGCAAGTATAAAATACATATGAATGAATTCTATTAACGCATACCGAACAAAATGTTGGATAAACTTTAAGTTCCATGTTGAGAAAGAGGATTGCTCACATGGAGCAACGGCTAATGAAGTAATCTCAGGTGGGCGTTGACAATGACAGAAAGTTACACAGAAAGAAGCAGCAATCCGGTTTGGAATATAGCCGTTGACCTACCTATCAAATTCTCTGACCCACCTATTGAAACATAGCTGCTTTTCATAAATGGAAATAGCAATGCAATGAGTCCATATTTTGCAACACGATGCCATATCAAGGCAACAATAAAAATGCTCAGCTTGGGTGGGCGGTGACTAGCTCTAGCAAATCACAAATTTATTATATGTCCAATTTTCTAGGTATGCCAAGCCTTAGGTTTAAACTTACGATCAGGGATACTAAAAGCCAAAAGCGAGTTTGCAACATTTCAGAAATCCTTGTAAATTCTGCTATTCCATTGTGTACCAAATAACATTGTTAACTGGTGAAGTTGTTAACAGACGACTTTGCACATGGAGGAACCGAATCATATTAACTCACTTTTCCAACATAGTAAAGTACACTTCAATAGATATTCTATGATAGGTGCTAGCAATTTCAATCACCTGGAGTATAGAGTAAAATTCACTGACGAGAGAAAATTGAAAAATTACCTTCTCCTCCCAGTCAAACTTTAGATTTCTAGTTGACTTCTTCCTTCTGGTATTAACTGATGTTCGTGGACTGCTCTTATCGCTCGGTGATTCCTTGATGCTCTCAACTCTAAATTCTTGGGTTAGTAAGTCATTGTATGTCTCTTTCATTCTATCACCAGGACTGAGCCTATTTTCTTCAACTGCAGGAACTTCATGTGACAACTGTGCATCTGCCTGCATATTATCCTCAGGAGCTGGATCCTCAACAAAACTGCTCTCTTGGGCATCTTCAATTCCATCACCAATTAAGTCAGCTTCAGCAATACTCTTGAGTGAGCTACAACCCACTTCTTTATCATTCTTTTGATGGAGTCCACCTCCGGAAGCAACTTCTGGAAGACTATTAATTTGTGAATCAATCTTAGAAGTTTGCAACTGGTCAACCGTCCCCCTAACCCTCCATACATCGTTTCTTTCTGCTATTTCGTTCTCTTGGGATGCAATACCTGCCTCTTGAGGCAACGTCATATTTATCTCCTTAGGTGATGTTTCTGGCAAACCGCCAGCAAAGGACATGATATCTTCAACAGATGCCGTTAGCGGACTAGATGCGCTTGCGACATGGTGCGCACAAGTGATAACAGCATTGCATTTTGCAGCTTCAACCTGCTCAATGGACGAGGAAACTTGCTCGGTTTTCAAATCCCTTGCTGAATAGGAGCTCGGAACCAATACGCTACTCGATGCAACGTCTAAGCATGAAACTGCTTCATCTACTTGAGCAGTAGCACATCCTTCAGATTGTAATTTATTCTTAGGTTCGCTGATAGGTTGGGCGAAAGAGGAAGCAGAGCTAATTTGAGAATCTTGGGATGAGGTATCAAGTATAGGTGAAACGGCTGTTGAAGAAACTTGGGTAGGTGTCGAGTAGCAATCGTCTTTGGGTGAAAAGACAGAGGACACATAGTTCGTCGACAATGGCCCTGCAGACTGCAACACCTCTGTAGTTTGTCGATGTCGAGGCAGTAACGAAGTGGTTGTACTTGGTGACTGAATAGATGGTAGGGTTTGAGATTCAGTTAATGGGCAAGGGTCTTGCTCTGAAGCACCAGCACTTGATGATTTTAAGTCGTTAGGAGAGTCAACAAAGGCCTCTTTCTCATCTGGTTGGGGAGAGAAGGTACTCAGGGACCTATCCTCTCTATCCGTTTGAACGCTTCTTGCTACACTAACTATCTTTTGGGACTTTGAGTTTCCTCTTTCTTGGGCATTTAATATTGGCTGGGGAGGTATGGTGAGTTCCAGTATGCAAGGGGCCTTAAAAAGAGCGAGCAAATTCAAATGAAACATTAAACAAATTGATCAACAGTCTTCCTGCAAGCAGGTCTGTTGAAAAGTAGAAAAACACGTGCATTGCTCAAATATTGCCACGCGTCATAAAGAGTGGCGGAGACTATTTTAAGTAGAGGCTGCCCATTGTTCCTAGTAGGGATTGTGCTGTCTTTGAAATGTGATGGGCTAAAGCCGCCATCCTTTGGTGCTGCCGCACATGGGCAGGTATAAATTTTAAAGCCATCTAAGCTATTACATTACAGCTAATAACAAAGCCTGTAAGTAATAACAAGGGACACTACTAATGGAGTCATGCTGGTAGTTTGAATGCATGGAGCAAGTACGTCTGGACACAAGGCCCAAGTTCAAAATCTGGAAGAATTGGCAAATGGATTCAAGAACTATGGAAAAGATGAGACTGAAATTTTAGAAGGAAAAACTCCAAGGGGGCATGTAGTATGCTACTGACGACCACGTTCAAAGCCTGGTTCCTACTATGGAAAAAGTTCTTATCTTTCTGAGAGTTAATCATACCTCTCAGAACGGTCCCTTAACAGGACTATCGATATCTAACAATTCCAATATTTCAGTGGTACATTAGTAATACCACTGACCTCCTATGGAGATAAACTCAATGGCATCAACAAAGTTCAAAGGAGATTCTGATCCCTTTTACACGTGATCGGATCCAAAATTAACCGGATGAGCTGAATCCGATCTCTATCAGACCCCTTGAAGACGGATCGTATAGAGGCCTTTATCACAGTGTTTACATAGAAAAGTGTACGAATCTATAAGTATCCACTTTTTAAAGTGAACCCAAAAGTGTTTGGATATTGATCCCATGTAAACACAAGGTCTTCCCGCACAACCATCCATCCAGATGGTTCTGGATCCGATCGCGTGCAAACCGGGCCTATATTTCGGCCTTTGAAATGACGTTTATGTCAATGATTTAGGAACATCATACCGTGGTTTCGACGAAAATCTTTGACTGCGAGTTGGTGTTCAGTAAGCGTGCTGGTTGTTTGGGAACGCACACTGCAGCAGTAGATACAGGAAGGGGCCCGTTTGGATAGATTGGTCGGTACACCCTTCCATAGTGGACTTTCATTGATATACCCGGGACGTTGCCACTACTGCGCTCTCCTTCGCAATGTTCAAGGCGTTTGAGGATGCCCATAAATTTCTCAATCCAAAGGGGCAGCTTGTACATCGATGACATTTCTGGAAACGCATCCTTTACCGTCACGCTTGATTTCACTTCGGGAAAAATAAAATCACATTTTATGTGCAATGAAAATTCAACAAAGACAGTTAGAAGGATCCTGCATATCAAGACATCTTACTCCATGTAAACTTCACGCTAATATCATAACTGGGGACCAGGGGTGATTCGAGGGGGCTCATGGGGACGGAGTCCCCTTGTCCAAGTACTGCTCATGCTGGGGAAGTTGAGCCCTCCCCAACATTCTTGCATACACTTTGTTTTTCAAAGTGTATTGACCTTGCTTCCAAAGTGTCTTGCAGTGCTATGATGAATTGTGCACTGCTTCGTAGTTATTGAGATATGTCTAATTGTTCATTACAATAAATTATTATTCAACTAACTTATTATATCTGTATCTTTGAAAATATGGGCGTTGTTGCATCTAGGCCACACCCAATTGAGAACGTGGTTGCACTTAGAGTTCCCCTTGCTAAAATTCTTAGAAATCACCACTGCTGGGGACTCCTTTAAGAAATGCGAATCTACAACAGGGGGGTCACCAACCTTTTTGGGTTTCAGGGCCAAATTTACTATACACTATGCCACACTAAGTATACCATTGCCGGGGTCAGATGCTGGCATTACAGAGCCCTGTTTAACATAGTTCCGTTCAGTTTCGGGGCTGCTGTGGGAAAAGTGAAATTAGCAAACTACAAAAACTTCATAATGTAAAGTAGACATCAGTACGTTGTCAAAACAGCACATTACTTTAAAAATACATGCAGTTTCTCCGCATGCACTGGGGGCGGGTTGGGTAGTAGCCACGGGGGCGGAGGTTAGTGACCCCTGGTCTACAAGAATGTAAACTATACTGCATAAATTAGGCATCTGTTAATAAGGGGGTGTTCTCCATAATTGAACCACCACAATACAGCGAGCATTTTTGAAACAGCAAGAGCTAAATAACGGCCAAGAAACGCCATATTGCTAACTTAATTGTCAACAGTACTTCATATGGAACTAAAAAAGCAAATTTCCAATATAAACAATTAAAAATAGGCATATTCATAATGCTCCAATATTGGCAACAAGGAAAGATTGCGGAGATGGATAAAAGGATTATAAATAAAATTAGTTTCAGTAAAGATAACATTAAGTTCTGGTGCATATCTTGTGAAATCTCTCTTAAGAAAACATGATCTTCGAAAAAAAGTAGATTGAAAAAGCGATACTGTGAATTATCTTTTATAAGATGCTTTAAATTCACGTTAACAAAGTAAGCACTAAAAGCCATACATCACGGATGCAAGAGATAAGGAGAGGACACTGAGACATAAAATCCCCAATATTCTGCATTTGATCACCCTCAGTCTCGGCAAAAAAGTAAGATAATCATTTCGCGGTTAAATTTACACTTAAAACTCATATTTTTCCATGCATCTTGTTTCTAAAATGCAAGATTAACATTTTTATGCTTAGATAATCGTAGTCGATTTCAGATAATATCTACCAAAACTATCGTCGATACAACTACAATCAACGCCTCTTTCTGGCCAGGAAGGAATGTTGTCTGAGTGGAGATAGTACAATGATTTCTCAACAAAACTGTTGACATAAATATTGTCCAAGAGATCCAAGCTGCTCTTAAGAAGTAATAAAATAGAAATCTCAAATTGAGTATGGTGCGGAAACTGTAAAAAGGTGTCTATCGATCAACAAGCATTGTCCCCTTGACGAATGTCCACTTTGTATTCACAAAATACATTATTAACATTAAACTTCGTCTTCGTCTAAAGGTCTTCGCAATCAAATTATGCAACAAGGCGTTGTAAAGATCTACAAATTCCCAGGCTTAACACTGAGCATGCGAAAAAGAGCTATCAATACTCTACTGTAAAAATTTGGAATACAATTCCAACGGATATTAGGGAGCTCCCAACTATTATTCAATTCAAAAAGAGATTAAAGGAGTTCCTAAAGAGCTGATTAAAAATATGCTTGGCCACTTAAAAACACGACCCCCTGGAAGAACAGCGTCCTAGGAGATAATTTTAGTTACTACTCTTTTTATTTCTATGTATTTAGACTATTGTAAACATTACCGACTTGGAATTTTTTGTATTATGATGTAAAATAAAAAAGCTGAAGGGTAGAATCGTGTATAAATAATATATTATCATATCAAAAAAAACTATAATTAAAAATTTTCAAACAAATGCATAAGTGACTTACAATTGAATGGCAGTCAGGTTAAGTACTAGGATCTGGAGCCTAAATATAAGTTATAACCTATGCCAGTCAGTCTGTCAATAAACTTACACGCTAGTTAAATGTTCACTTCACAGACCCATGCAATCAATAAACATATGCATCCATTTATGTATGCGCAGGGGTGGCGCTATGGGAGGAGGGGGTGCGACACCCCCACCCCTCCCCACGGACTGACAATCATGAATTTACTCGGCAGATTTGAGATTTTCAGCAGTCTACTCAGCAGACAAAACACCTGTCCCGCCGAGTGTTTTGAGTAGCCAACATCAAGGCCACAGATGCTAGAGAAAGACTGTATTTGCGTAGGTTGCAAGGAAGAGGTAAATACGTTATTTATGAGGTGTATCAACCTCTGTACATGGACGTGCAGGCGCATTTAGGAAATACTCTGGTGCACTACTTTTCCTATTTGACACACAGGCACACGTTGGCAGTTTTCTTCACAAATTGATGATGGAATAGCATTCCCCAGCTAAAAGCTGGTAGCCAGGGGGCTGGGCGCAGAACCTTCTTGGAGTATGAGAATTTGGCTCAGTCCATCACTTTCGCATTTGCCTGAGTAGACTCTCTCACGATAAAAGTTGTTTTTTAAAGATCAAACTTTTGAGCTTTTTAAATTCGTGCGACACAGATTTGAAGGTAGGATGATATTTTCCATCTCAGAATGAAGATCAATCATATAAACAAATTTTCCTACCACGCAAAGGGGCATTTTCTCACGTTCCAGATAGAGTGATTTAAAACATTTTTCTGGGGACAAACTCCCAGACTCCCAAGTCTCTCTGGACGAGGTGGATACCAATAGATTTTCTCATCATTTTCACATTTGCCTGACTAGACTCGCTAACAATAAGATTTCTACTTTCAAGATCAAAGTTTAGTCTTCCATATTCGTGCAAAATTGATTGGAGGTTGGGGTTATACTTTCCATCCCAAAATGAAGATCAATGATGAAAACATGTTTTCCTACTACGCAGAAAGGCATTTTCTGACATTCTAGAGAGAGAGTTATCCTACAAAATTTTTTCTGGGGGCATGCCCCCAGACCCCCATGTCTCTCTCAAAGATGTTGATACCTTGGTACGTGAAAAGTGCTTCTCTATCAATGACCTACATTTGACAAGCAGTTGATTTATACAGGCCAAATAGGGGGCCCTGGTAGTCTAAACTCGTGCCCTTTTCAACATAATGCCTTTTTGTAGTGCCCTCTCTTTTCAAAAAGGGCGTTTTCCTAACATGGAAAAGGCTTGGTCGAAAAAATTAGAATCATTTCCCTTCAGAAGCAATGATATCATTAAACCTCCTACAGTATTTCCTTCCTCCTACGAATCTGAAAAAAGCATTCGAAGGCCATTTCTTCTTCAACAATTTTTAGCGTTAACTCGACCCATGCCCTCCAAAATTGCTAGTTGTGCGTCTTATATAATTTGAAAAATGCTTTAAAAACAGCATTGGTTAATAAAACTTATGTTCACATTCCTTACTCGGCAGCTGGAGACCTGACACCCCCAAGAAGTTTTCCTAGCACCGCCCCTGTGTGTGCTGGCCAGCAACTAGGAATTTTCGAGCGCAGGGGTAATACAAAAAGAGCACTTTTGTTCATTTGCTAAAAAGGGCAAAGGTATAGGCCCAAAGGACCCCCTTACTTGCGCACCTGGTATGGACATATTTTGCAACTTGCCTAATTTATAAATTTCAAAGACAACTGCATACAAATCAACAAGCAAAAGCCAATCTGTCCAACAAAATTGAAATAATTTTTTGCTACAACAATCCAATCATTCTGTATTCGAGATGAAAATAACAAGTCTTCCAATTTTGAATTTCTTCATTATCTTCGGTTGACAATATATATATATATATATATATATATATATATATATATATATATATATATATATATATATATATTGTATATATATATATATATATTGTCTCATGTATGTATATGAGTTTCTAAGATTGTAGGCGTCTCTAGGAGTGGGCTTCTTATAAAAAGGTTTCTTAAAAATAACTGTATAGTGGAATAAGCACCATATTTTATAATCTTACCTCTTGGGAGCTTGATGCAAAGGCCTGAATCTAAAGGTGGAAGCTTGTTTGTGCGTTTGAAGAGCACAACTGCATTATCTGCGTACTCTCTCTTGGAGAGAAGATTTTTGAATCTAGTCTTAAGTTGCATTGGGGTAGCAGCTGGCATCAAGTAGTTTGATATGAGATCGAATTTCTTGCCAAATTGTTCTACCCCAAGAGCCAACAAATTGTCTTCACTTTTAAAGAAACTCAGTCGCTTAACATCCCTTGGTGCCAGTCTTCCTTGAACAGGGAGCAGCTCAGGATACGTAGCAAAGTAAGGCTCCGTCAATATTCTAAGGGCTATCTGTGGCTGAATATTCACTGAAAGATCACGAGACGTTCTCTGTTTCCATTGACCTTCTTTCATGACTGGCATGGCATTTCTCTCAATCAGTTTCATTTCAAGCTGAGTTGTTTCATTCAATGAATCAACTATCCTAAAAAAGAACCAATTTAAGCTTTTGGCTACCAAAAACGTTTATGCAATAGAATGAGACACCAAACTAGAACTACAGATACAAATTAAACTGTATCATATACAAACAAACATACATAGTGATGATTACTACAATTTAATGAATATAAAACTAGATGTTCGCTCAATGTTTCTCAATAATGAAAAAGCCCTAAATTCCCCCTATCAATTTTCCTTTACAAGTCCACATCTGGTAACCCAAATTTGATGTGAACCGATGGTGCTGAATATCATTTTGTCACTCCTTTTGCAATACATAAACAACACTGAAACATATAAAAACATACGTACACACATCCATACAGGCACACACATGTATAACTATATATACATATAAATATATATATATATACATATATATATTTATATATTTATGTGTATATATATCTACATATATATAAAGTAATGGCCTGTTTCTTTAAACATATACATACATATATATATATATATACATATATATATATATATATATATATATATATATATATATATATATATATATATATATATATATATATATATATATATATATATATATATATATATAAAGAATAGTCTGTTTCATGGTTGTCCACTCATCAGGGGATGATATAAGAATACATGTTACCATCGTTTAAATATAGAGAAATTCGCAGAACTAAAGCTAGTTCTACTACGTTAGTAACATAAATAAATATATGTATATATATATATAGTTCAAAAATAAACTGTTTCTTTTTCGTAGACGTTTCGATACAAAGGCAAGTGTTCTTCAGTACTAACGCAGAGTTCTATCGAAGCACCTATGCATTGGAATTATATATATATATATATACATATATATATATATATATATATTTATATATTTATCGATCTATATATAAATATATATATATAAATATATATATATATATATACGTATATATATACTATATACTATATACATTATTATATACTGCCACTTGAATTACAATCCACTCAAATCGCAACTCGAACTACAATACAATGTAATGGCATCAACAGCGAAAGTCCAAAATGCTTGTCTAATATCATTGACAATACCAACTAGCCTACAGTTTAGCATAAAACTTTAGTAAAGGTAGCAATTTAAAGCAAGAAAAGTGGTAACATTTTAAAGCATGAAAAATAACTGGAACTCCAACCAAACCTTGTTGCGTCATCAAGACCAGCCAAACAATAGATAGATTTATTTTTGAGCCCTTCATCATTCTCAACAGCCATTCTGAAGCTAGCTAATTCTTTGAGTAGCATCTTAGTGCTGGTAACTTCTTTTTCTAGAGTTGGATTTTTATGACATAACAAACACATCTGAGTGAGAAGCTGTGTGTGCTGAAGAGAAAAGAAATTCTTATCAAAAAATCCCAAATCAAATTTGAGTGTGGTCTTTTAGAAGTAAAATTTGCATTTAATGGAATGAAGGTGTTTCTTCTCTGAGTAAATCTCTGCTTGTACCCAACGCCTTTATATAAGGCCGTATTAAGCTCGACTGAAGTAAGTGGGGTAAAGTATTGATACTATGCAATGAGTAAAAATGGTAGCGTAAACCCACTTGTATATACAACTTCTCAAATATTTGAAGTAGTGTCCCCTACCCTCCCCCCCAATGGGGGCACTAACGCATTAATTTATTCTATCATTCACTCATTTATCCATATATAATAACCCTTATTCAACAATCTAGCTAGTGATTCATTGACCAACACATTAATTAATTAATTCACTCATTCGTTAATTTAGTCATTTAATCATTTATACAGTTGCTTCAACTAACCATCAATGCATGCACGTTCCATTAATACATTTGTCAAATATTTCACTGCTGAATTCGCTTCAGAAAATAATTTCAAACTCACATTTCCATTTATCTATTAATATTTCAAGATTTTCACTGAATCACCCGAGAGGAAAGCACTTCTCGTAATGGCGTATGTGATTGTTGCATATTGAAATCACACGACTTTTCTGTGACTTTCTGGGGCTTTGTGACTAGGGACTTCGAGTAAGTTGCACGAAGAATCAGTGCTTTCCCCCTAGGAATGATTCTTAGCACTGGTCTACTACCTGTTGGAGTTGAGCAGTAATCTGAAGCCGTTCAGAATCTGAGATGTCAAACTTTGGAACAGCATATTTCAGAATTGTGCTGGAAATAAAACAACGAAATGATGAAGGTTCTATTAGAGCCCCAGGTACACTATACTGGATTGCTCAGGATTCGTGCAGGATTGTGGCAAACGAATTCAAGGAAGTTTCAAGGACAATTCAAGCACTAAAACAAAAGGAGTTTTCAATTAATAGACCTTTGTGGGTATTTCATTTCTTCTAAGAAAGTTCAAATAAATGTTACGAAAATCATGGCATATTGCGAGTCTACTGGTAAGATCTTCCTTAAACTTTTTTGGATATNCCCACTCAAATCGCAACTCGAACTACAATACATCAACTAAACTGTAATGGCATCAACAGCGAAAGTCCAAAATGCTTGTCTAATATCATTGACAATACCAACTAGCCTACAGGTTAGCATAAAACTTTAGTAAAGGTAGCAATTTAAAGCAAGAAAAGTGGTAACATTTTAAAGCATGAAAAATAACTGGAACTCCAACCAAACCTTGTTGCGTCATCAAGACCAGCCAGACAATAGATAGATTTATTTTTGAGCCCTTCATCATTCTCAACAGCCATCCTGAAGCTAGCTAATTCTTTGAGTAGCATCTTAGTGCTGGTAACTTCTTTTTCTAGAGTTGGATTTTTATGACATAACAAACACATCTGAGTGAGAAGCTGTGTGTGCTGAAGAGAAAAGAAATTCTTAACAAAAAATCCCAAATCAAATTTGAGTGTGGTCTTTTAGAAGTAAAATTTGCATTTAATGGAATGAAGGTGTTTCTTCTCTGCGTAAATCTCTGCTTGTACCCCACGCCTTTATATAAGGCCGTATTAAGCTCGAATGAAGTAAGGGGGGTAAAGAATTGATACTATGCAATGAGTAAAAATGGTAGCGTAAACCCACTTGTATATACAACTTCTCAAATATTTGAAGTAGTGTCCCCTACCCTCCCCCCCAATGGGGGCACTAACGCATTAATTTATTCTATCATTCACTCATTTATCCATATATTATAACCCTTATTCAACAATATAGCTAGTGATTCATTGACCAACACATTACTTAATTAATTCATTCATTCGTTAATTTAGTCATTTAATCATTTATACATTTGCTTCAACTAACCATCAATGCATGCACGTTCCATTAATACATTTGTCAAATATTTCACAGCTGAATTCGCTTCAGAAAATAATTTCAAACTCACATTTCCATTTATCTATTAATATTTCAAGATTTTCACTGAATCACCCGAGAGGAAAGCACTTCTCGTAATGGCGTATGTGATTGTTGCATATTGAAATCACACGACTTTCCTGTGACTTTCTGGGGCTTTGTGACTTGGGACTTCGAGCAAGTTGCACGAAGAATCAGTGCTTTCCCCCTAGGAATGATTCTTAGCACTGGTATAATACCTGCTGGAGTTGAGCAGTAATCTGAAGCCGTTCAGAATCTGAGATGTCAAACTTTGGAACAGCATATTTCAGAATTGTGCTGGAAATAAAACAACGAAATGATGAAGGTTCTATAAGAGCCCCAGCTACACTATACTGGATTCCTCAGGATTCGTGCAGGATTGTGGCAAACGAATTCAAGGAAGTTTCAAGGACAATTCAAGCACTAAAACAAAAGGAAGTTCTAAGAAAGTTCAAATAAATGTTACGAAAATCATGGCATATTGCGAGTCTACTGGTAAGATCTTCCTTAAACTTTTTTGGATATNTTGCCTTTAAGTATTGATAGCATTGTTTATTGCTGTGAACGATTGCAGATTTTTGAAAATTTAACCACCCATTTCCATTTAATAAAAACTAATCCCCCAACTAAGCAATTTTGAAAAAACCCAACCCCAAATTCTACAAAACTAAAGAGTTCAAATAGGATAAGTAAAATACATTGGCTTTGTGAACGCAAATCAATATCAACAACTAAGGAAATCAGAGCAAACTATTTACCTTATACTTATACAATGTTAACAACTAATTACAATAATTTTGAAATGTTTGGGCCCCCATGCTGTCTATTAACCATTGACCTCCCTCCTATTACCACCTCCCAATTTATGCTTTTTAGCAAAAATGCCAGCCCCCCTCCTTATTATAACCCCATTACCATTTGGTAACAAAGAGTATAGGGATCGGGCAGGATTTTGAAAAGCAAAGTCAAGAAGCTTTCCAGGACTATTCAAAAATTTTCAACACGAAATCCAATATGGTGCTTGGAGTATTCACAGCGCATGTATGGATACACAAGAAGCCTAAAATACTTGTACGGTCATATTTAAACTTTTTTGCATATTGCCTTTAAGTATTTTTAGCATTTTTTATTGCTGTGAACGCAGTAAACAGCAAACATTCACAAATTTCAAAGAGTATGATCAATTTTCAAGGAAAAATCTCATTTCTAAGGAGTTTCAAGTACCCTTGAAAATAAATTTCAAATTCCAGCACTTTTCAAGACTTTCAGGACCTGCACGAGACCTTATTGCTATCCAAGCGTCGTAGTTTTAATGCCGCATCGGGCTTGTAGCTAAATTACAGCCACCATCCTGTAAATAAAGCTCTAGTGGAAATTACTCCACTCTAGAGGTAGTGCACACAGCGCTCCCAATGCAATCCAGTACAGTGAAATACGGCCTAGTCTTAGATTAAAGATCGTAAGAGAAACAAAGCTGGTGAATATTCAAATACTCAAGAAGTAAATACTGCCAGAAAATTAGTCAGTTTTTCGGTGGCTAGGCTTAGAAAAACCAGAGTGGAATTAAGGTACTCTTATAAGCCATAAGGAACAACATGGTAATTGTATAAAAAGCATAAACTTTTTAATCATTTGTCATTAAAGGTTTATTCATTTATCATTAAAGATTTGAGCTCTAATTCAACGTTCAAACCAAAATTTCCATTTCACTTAGCTGTACAAGTGACAGGAGAAAAATTATTTGATCATGAAATTAGCAAAATCTGTTTGATAAACAAGTAAAAAAAAACAACAACAGTCACCTTTGATCTTTGATATTCTCACCAAACTGAAGAGAAGAGATATTATACAACACTAGGGGAATATAGCAGTGTAGAACAGATTTTCATTAATCAAATATAAACAGCAAGAGGAAATAATTGCAGCCTTTCAAAAATTCACTTGAACTGAATTATAATAACCAATCAATCTAATACTTCTCCTACAACTTCAATGACTAAAACCGCCAATTGTAGTACGTAGTGGATTATTTTATTACGAAGACAGAAGTTAAGAAACATTTGAGCGTCATTTAAAAGTAAAAAGCCTTGAAGATAATCAATTTTTTATCAAAAACTACGTCTGCTTTTTTACCAGCTCAAGTTTTCTAAGTCCAATAAGATTTACTTTCTTACGTACAGAAGAAAGAAATAGGAGACTGTTTATGCTAACACTTGAGCACAAATTGCTTGCATTCCTCTTACACTACTCTTAAAGCTAATAAATTTTCTAATTTTACAACTGAAAATGCAACACCATAACTTAGAATATAGTATGATAATCATACAATTTTAATTATTTTTTCTACATAGACAGATTCATGCAGCTAGATACTCCTAAGTGCCTAATTACCGGGGGATCGAACTATGCAGGAGGTTGGAAACAATTAAAGAAGTTAATAAGTGGGGATGTAACAAATGTTTTGAAATGTAAGATAATACTGCTACGAAGCTCTCTCCGTTCATAAATGAGAGAAGCATAAAAATATCGCTGAAAACTGGAGGAATTGTTCAAAATATCTGCTTCGAAAATGTGCTGAAAATTTTTACACAAGAACTAATGAGCGGGGGGGTTTAATAAGAACGAGGGATTGAAAAAATTTTCAAAAACAAACAAGCAGAGGGATGGCAATCAGGCACTTAAGAGTAATGACATAGACTAAAAGAAATACAGGAAAGTTTGAAATATAACCAAGACTGTATTTTAGTTACGAAATTAATAAAGTTATAAATTTATCAACATAGTATCACGCATTTTAGCTCCAAGAGAACTGGAAAAGTAGATGTAACATCTCAAAAGAAAATTCACATGTACAAAGACACAGTCCTCAGCTACATTAAGCCAATTCTAGGCCCATATGATAAATGCCTGTGTCAACAATATGTAGTTTCTGTTCTTTTATTCTATTAGGCTCGATGATGACAAAATTCAACAAAATATTTATCATCAAATGAGCAGCATGACCCTACTACTAACATATCATAAAAACTGGTTTATTCTACGATCAAAATGTAGAGAAAAAAGACTTGAATGGCTCAATTCTAACGACAACTACAGAAGTGACTTACGTCATCCAATATCCCATCCAGAAGATCTTGTAACTCCCTCTCTAAAATCAACAAAGACACAAATTATGTTCATATAGATAGATCTGCATCTTCAAGCTCTTATGATAGGCTACTTATAATCCCAAGAGCAATACTTCAAAACTTGTTGAGCAATTCGTTGAGTAACCAGAAAAATGATCTCTTTATAGTGGGGAGCTGCCCCCAGTAATTCCCTGAGGTGGTGTACAAAAGTGCAATAAATTGTCTACTTTATTCATTGCATCTACAATAAAGTTAGTTATCTACTGCAGTGGTAATAAATATCCAGCAATTTACTTAGGTTGTATATAGAAGTGTTCTGCACTATCAATTTTACTAAATGTACACAAGGAAACCCCATCCTTTATCCAGGATAGCTTTCTACCGTACCGGTGTCAAATATCCAGGCATTGAAAATGATTGTAAAGCACAGATCCAAAGGAGAAATGGGTGTATCGACAGCAATGGTCATTTTGAGTGTCAAGGGAAGCCAGGCATGTAGCTGCAGGGGGTGCAAGGAAATCTAATACCCCCACCAAAATGAAAAACTGACATGATTTTGTCCCTGTACGTACATTGGTCCCACTGTCTGTTAGAAATTTGTTTACTGCATGCAATTTTTGCCCGATCCAAGGTGAAGGTAAGGAAAAGATTTGCTCCTCAACTTCAGTACCTTCAGCTGCGTGTTGAGAGAAGCCGGTACTTGGCATCTTCAAATACAAAACCGAAAAATAAAAATCTGTCTTCTAGCTGTGCTTCAGCATGCTCTAGCTATGGCAAATAGATCAAGCAAATTCGACTGAGCTCAGTTGAATTAGATTTAATGCGACTGGATTCAATTCACTTCAGCCAGAGTTAATGCAATGAAGACAATAATAGAACCATGAAATACCC